>JARDXD010001674.1:0-15040 GCA_029218145.1 Aphanocladium album
CTGGTCCCCCTATGCATTTTCCCCCAATGCATGACGTCTCCCCCCGCGGCATGCCTCCGCCCTCGCCCATGGGCATGGCACCTCCGACCTACTTTAATGGTCCTCCTCATCCATCTTACAGTGACCATCTCAAGGCCAGATTCGAGTCGAGACCTCCCTCCGCCATGGGAGCCTTGGGTGGCCCCGAGCGTATTCCCCCGGGCTACAGCCCTGATGAGTACGGTGATGACGCCGCGCCCAACGTGATGCGTCGTCCCTCGCGCCCGTCGAGAGGTGAGAGTGACCGCAAGATGATGCCGCCCCCGGAACGCCCTCAGCGGGCCATGACGGCCGCTCCTCAGCACAACGGTCCCTATCGTCCTCCAGGTGGTCGCCCTCAGGTACGCCAGCATGGTCCTCCACGGTCATCCGCCAACAGGCACTCGGTCAACTTTGGTGATGAGTACGACTATGAAGAGTATGATCCCAGCCACGAACTGTTCCAAGACATGTCTCCGGAGCCCTCTTATCGCCAGAGGCGCTACATAGACCCGGCACGGCCCAGGCGTGGCTCACAGATCTACGAAAGTGTCGACATCATCCCTGCTGGTCGGCGTAGTCGCAGAGCCTCTGTGTACGGCGGCCCACCGCGGGCTGCCGCCAAATACGAGACTCAGTACGCCGAATCCAAGATTCAAGATGCCCAGGACTACCAAGATGCCATCACTGGCGGGCCCAAGATGCCTCTAACCGCCGAGATGCTGCACAAGGCGACCCGAGGCAACCCCGGCAGCCAGTCCACGCGCAGCAGCGGCAGCCGTGATGATAGTGAGTATCGTCGCAGCTACACCACAGGCATCACTCGCTCATCATCCGGCAACGGTTCAGAAGACGTCACCATCAAGGTTGGCGGCGCCGTCTTGACGGTGCAGGGCGGGGCAGAGATTACGCTGAGCTCTCGAGGTCAGCCCCAGACTCGATCCGGCAGCGACAGGTCCAGCACCGTCTACCAGATCGAGGATGGCCGCGACCAGGAGCGAGAGCCACACCGTATGACACTTCCCCACCGAATCCGTGCACCAAGCCAGTCGGAGCAGCGACCCCGTGGATACATTTCTGGAACGTACTCGCCGTACGAACAGATGTATGCTGAAGGCGGCAACTACATCTAGCTGGCTGGCCCATCCAACCCTTCACGACCACATCACGACCTTTAATGACGACACGACATAAGCCTCACCACTCGAATCTTACGACAGATGAAGATGTTTACGACCGGCAAACTCTCCTCCTCATGCTCCTCATTTTTTTGCTTTTTCTTCTCAGCGTTGTTTACTCCCACATGTACTCTGCTGTCCTTGTTTTGCTGGGCATCTGGTTGAGCCGTGCCAAGCGAAGCAGTTATGATACCCACACTTAATCACTGAGGACGTCGGAGTGTATAATGGAGCCTGGCAGCCTCCCGAGTCTTGGATCTGGAGTGCTGTGCAGCGGCAGGTTTTGCCTGCCGCTTTTCTTTTCTTTTCTTTTCTTCTTTTCTTCTTTTCTCACTTTTCCTTCTTGTACTGGCCGTGTGGTGCTTGTTTTGTTCAGCAGATTCCGAGTCAGGTCAGCCATGCTAGCCATGCTGGCAGTTGTGTCGGAGTGTTATCTTGTACGATGAGAGGCGGGTACGATGGTGAGGGTTCACTAGGGCTGCCCCTCGTGAGTCCTCACCACCTACCCGGGCTGTGTTGAACACTTGCTTTCATTTGTTTTTGCTGAAACAGCACATCGCCATATTATAGACTGTACAGGCGGACGAGGTTCGCGCCTCTTTTACCGTGTGCCTGCAGACATGACGAGCCAGTTTGATCCGGCGACGTCATTTTGAGGGTATTTCTTTGGTTATGTTTCTCTGTGCTACGGGTTAGACAAATGCTTTTTCGGTTTCTTTTTCCCTTTTTCCTTTGGTCCGTTGTTTTTTCCTTGGTTTGAAAAAAGGTTACGGCACACTACAGCAAAAAGATTGGAGCGAGATGAGCGAGGATTTATGACAGACGACAGCAATAAGACTGATAATACCTGTGTATTCTACTTGGCCTGGAAATGTGACTGGTGAAATTGATTGCCTAATTGAGTTGGGACATGTGGTTGCCCGGTCAGGCGAAGGTCCCACTTTAGTTTGTTTACTTTGAGCGTCATTCAAGCAGAGAGAGGCCGAAGCAAAGATTTTGTCGAGGGAGGTGCAAACAATACATTAATGGGATTAATTCAATATCCGAATCCTCTCATTTTGATTTTAATCAGTTGCACGCGACTTGAAAATCCGAAAACTGTTTTACGCCGCTCGCGAAGCAGTCCTCAACCTCTGCCCATCCCAGCCCAACCTCGTCACTTGCAGGCATTGCCGCACCCAGCCCCCCCGCCACCCATGCCCGTTTCTGTAGGAACACCAGCATCCTCGCTGCCAGGCTTTTTCCTCTCACACATATTGCTTGCGCTTCAATCCCCTTTTCTCTGACACAGATGTACGATTAACGTCCGACATTTCACGCAACACGCCCACGTTTCTTCTTCTTCTGCATTCCAGTCGAGACGGGGCTTTTTTTTAATTCCGAATCTGTGGATCGCCCTTCGTTGCCCGCACGTTCAGACATTCGAATTCCTCGCAACCGGCGACTTTTCTTTATCAAGGCCTAGAAGAAACGATAGCGAGATCCGCATTCCTCTTCGTCATTCAACAAGCCGCTCGTATTCCCCGATCGGACAAAGACGCTTGATTCAGCAGTCACTGGAACGAGACCTCGCGCAGCGGCCCAAGGCATCATGGCGCCTGTTCTGATGCCGCTGCTCAAACAAGCCTTCGCCGCCGTCAGCGGCTCCTCCCCTGCGCCGTCGGCGACGATAGGAGCGACAGACGGTCCTCTGGCCGATGCGACACGTATGCTCGCCGCGCGGGACACGGCCAACAGCAACCGACCTGACCCGGCGTCGGGCGTGCTGGACCCACACGACATCTCCAACGTGGGCTTCTTTGTGCTGTTTGCGCTGCTGGGCCTGGTCTTTGTCGTCGGCGGCATCTGGTTCTTCTTTTGGGCGCGCAACGGCGGCTTCCACTTTAAGCAGACGGACTGGGAGGACTACAAGACGGCGGTGCTACGGCGGCGGGGTCCCAACGGCACGCTGCTGTCAGGCGCGACCGAGTCGACGGACCTGGGCGGCGGGTCGGTGTACAAGGACGTGGCCGACGACGACGGCAAGACGACCATCACGGACAGCACGGGGCTGAGCGGCATCACGGCGGGCGCGAGCGACATTGCGGCGCGGGAGAAGCGCGAGGAGAAGCGGGCCAAGAGGCAGCGAGAGCGGGAGCAGCGGAAAAGGGACCAGAAGCGCAGCGAGGTCAGCAGCGGCGGCGGCGGCAGCGAGTACGACGAGAAGCAGCACAAGCGCCGCGTCGACGAGCACGGCGAGGTGCAGGACGAAGTGGCCGAGCTCAAGGCGCGCGACGAGCTGCGCAACTACCGCCACGAAAAGGCGGCGCGCGTGGGCGGGCTGAACAAGGAGTCGGAAGGGTCTTCGTGGGACGGCTCGAACCCGGCGACGAGCCACACGGGCACCGAGTCGGAGCTGCTGCCCAACAAGCAGAGCACGCCGACCAACACGCCCACGAAAGATAAGAAGCGGACGGGTGGCGGCATCCGCAAGGTGTACTCGGTGGCGGACCGCAACGCGGATCGCGAGCAGGAGCGCATCCGGGCCGAGGCGAGACGGCTCCGGGACGAGGGCCGCACGCACAGACGGGATTTCTCGTACCAGCGCGCCGAGCCGACGGACAGCCTGCTGAGCGGTGAGAGCAGCAGCGCGGTGACGAGGAGCGAGGTGACGGCGAGCGAGGAGGCCAGCAGCGACTTGGGGACAAAGAGCTATCACCACTCGAGGCCCGAGATTTCGCGCGCGCAGAGGGACAAGGAGCGGGAGGAGAGGAGGGCGCGTCGAGGGGGCTACAGACGGGGACGAGGGGATGATGAGCTGTAAATGGGACAGATTATGATGGATATTTGATTTTCTTGTCTTTTGGTATGGGATTATGCGAGCCATGATGGAAATGCGCCAGATTGATACATGTAGATTAGCATTGAACAATGAGTCTAAATTGAACATTTAATTATGTATAATTTTCTGATGGATGCAAGGGTGATTTGACAATGTCAGAGTGATTGAAAGATGCAAACAAGAGTGATTTGAAAATGTCAGAGTGATGGAAAGATGCATGAGTGTGACTTGATGGCAGGAATCTGGAAGCATGCAAGGCCTAGGTCCCTGGAAGAGGTGTTACATGTCCTGCGTCAGAGTGGCCCCGACGATCAGGGACCGAGGGGGCCCCATGTCTCAAGCTAAGTTTTCTGCAACCCGTCTCTGTTTACCGTCCTCTTGTCATCCCAAGTCAAGATGCATTTCGGCTTGGGAGAGATGGATTTTACTCGATGGTGCAGTTGCATCGTCCTGTGTAAGCAGACGGACGGTCTGGTGACGATTCTCACGTGCTTTGCGATAAAAGCAGGGCCCCGCCTCGAAATCGATCTGACTTTACTTTTTTTTTCCACTACGTAGCATTCCAGCCACGACAGGACCCTGCCATGAACGTCTTTTTTCGTAGTGGTTGACAAGAGAAAGGCGGCAGTATCGTTGTGGTGAGATGCCAGCCCGGGATTTGACGGCTTTCACTTGCACAGGGGAACAAAACACGCTTCGGTGAATTGTAATCAGTGCATCGTCAGTGTTGGGGTGGTCTTGCCGACGATTCCGCTCCGCTGGCCACTTTCGTCATCGAGGCAGCAGTAACCTCTACAAGCAGGTGGGGCGCCTCTGCTGGCGATTGCCTGATGACCCTCGTACCAATTTTTTGGTGGTTCGTTGTTGGCTGCCAAAAGAGAGATGCGGATCAGGACCAAGTGTGAAGAAGAACGTGATGGTGGTATTAAAGGCTAAAATGTCATGGCACCGAGATGACATGCTCCCGTCCCGTGTTTTGCGAGTCGGCTCGTCTCGTCTTATTCATGCACTGCCCGAAAGTGACAAAAGCAAGCAACGACCCCAGCTGAGCAGGAGGAGCAGGACTTGGTAGTGTCAGTGCCCGTCCAGTCGCAGTCTCGTCCAGCAGTACCCGTCCAGCAGTACCCGTCCAGAACAGCGCCTTGGCATGCACTGAAATAGCGCCACTCGTCGCTGCAGCCACTGCGCCAAAAGACTGCACAGTACGTCACCCACTGTAACTCCCACTGTAACTCGCCAGTATAGCGCCCGCTCCCACTGCAGAGTCCCCACTGCAAACTCCCCACTCCCGATCCTCTCTCTTCCCTCTGCTGCCTCTGCTCTGGTGCTCTGCTCTGGTGCCTCCGCCTCTGCCTTGTCTCGTCGCCCCAGCTCCAACTCTCAGACGCTTCCCTTCTCCCTCCAAACAATCCCCAAACCAACCCTTCGTCATTGCACCGTCCACTGTCCCATCCTTTGATTCTGCCCTTTTATCCCTCTTTTGTTATTCTCTCGTCTTTTCCGCTTCTTCCGACTCGAATTATTTGCTTGCGACCATTTCCCTCCTCCTCTTCTCCTCTCGGCATCCTCGACTGCGACATCGTTTATTCCATTGCCCGCTCGCCACCCGCCCGCAGTGGCCTCCCCGCAAGCAGGCGGCTTTCTAAACTCTCGCCCACCACCCACTCACCGTAACGTCCGCACAACCACGAAACATCACAACACAGCGCTCGCCTCAAATCGACTTCCGCTGCGGCGGTGTCGCCGTCATCTGCTCTGATTTCCGACAATCATTTTCCTCGTCTCTAGCTGCTTCCAGCACAGCGCAGCCATCGACACGAACCTCGTAACGCGCGGCTCTAGCCCAGCCAGCCACCCAACCCAACACACACACATACGTCGCCTGCCATCATGTCAGATCCGTCCTCGGCCCTGACGGGCGTCGTCATCGGCCTCGTCTCGTCCTTTGGCTCCATTCTCCTCATCGGTCTCGTCGTCTTCATCTTCTGGGCTTCGGGTTGCGCCGGCTCCGGTCGCATCCTGCTCGATCGCCTCGGCCGCCCCGGCGAGTACGATGACGAGCAGGCCTTTCTGCGCGAGGAGGAGGACGCCCTCGAGAGGATGGATGAAATGGCTCGCACCGAGTACCTAAGAGCAAAAGGTAGGTCATTTGCGATGGATGAAGTCCCGACGATGTCCCATAACATGTCGAGGTGGCGATTGAAGAGAGATGTGCTAACAGCATGCAGCCTTTGTCACCGCCAACCCGCCCGAATCACTCCAAACCGACATTTCTCTCTCGCAATACCTCGCTATCCAGGAAAAGGGCGTCTCCGCCTGGGAGTTTGAGCCCGAGCTCGAAATCGCCAACTGCTTCGTTGAAGGCCGTACCGAAATTGAGTTTTATGACTCGGAATGCACTGTCATGTGCAACCTGCCCGTCCCCAAACAAAACGACGTCTACTACTGGGAAGCCAAGATTTACGAAAAGCCCGAATCAACTCTGATCGGCATCGGCATGGCCACCAAGCCCTACCCTCTCTTCCGCTTGCCAGGTATGCCGCACTTCCGCCCAACCAACCATCACCGGCTAACAAGTTAGGCTACCACAAATACTCGGTTGCATACCATTCCAACGGCTCCCGCCACTATAACCAGCCATTTAGTCAAACGCCCTACGGTCCCCGCCTCGTCCAGGGCGACGTTGTCGGCGTCGGATATCGACCCCGAACCGGTGCCATCTTCTTTACTCGCAACGGCAAGAAGCTCGAGGAAGTTGTGCACGGCCTCAAGTCGCAAAACTTCTTCCCTGCCGTCGGTGCCAACGGCCCGGCTACCGTTCACGTCAACCTAGGCCAGTCTGGATTCGTCTTCATCGAGGCCAACGTCAAGAAATGGGGACTTGCTCCGGTCACCGGCAGCCTCGCGCCGCCACCCCCGTACGGCTCCGAGCAGGGCAGCATCCTTCTCGAGTCTGGCACCAAGGACGGCTACACCCCTCCCCAAGGACGTCGCCACGGCCAGTCCTTTAGCGGCTCGACATACAGCGTTCGGGGAGCACAGCCACCCGCCAACGCGCAGCATGGTCGAACTCGCAGCGGCAACTTTAGAATCCTACCCACGAGCCCCGGTCCTGTCCGAAGCCCTACCGACATTTCACTCGCACAACTCGTTCGCAATGACGACGGTGGTGAGACGAGCAGCTCCGCGCAGCAGCAGCAACCACAAGAAGAGCACGAGGAGAACCCGTTGCACCTGCACCTTTTGGATGCCACGAACCCCCCGCCCGATTATACGAGCCCGACAGGCTCCGATGGTGAGGGAAGCGGTCGCCGGTATAGCACAGACAGCGACAACACTCCTCTAATCCAAGTCATGAACCGCAGTCGCGGCAACTCGGCCGCTGCACCCGGCACGACCGTCAACGATCCCCCTGTGCCGAGCTACAGCGATGCTATTGAGCAGGGCGCCGGCCAGCATCGACGCAGCAGCTCTGACTCTGAGCGTTCGGCATCTCAGGGGTCCGAGGACGATGATGAAGAATCTGGTTCCGACGATTCGTCCAACACAGTGACGCCTTTGTCCCAAAATCCTGCCCCCGAGGCATAAACGCAACGGACAGGTGTTGACGACATTATTATGAATATATTATAGCATTAGATGCTGGCTGCTTGTTCGCACTCTGAGCAGGCAGTCAGCCCTAGCATTGAAGTTTTTCGTTGCAAAAAGAGGAGGGAAACGGAACGTTCTTGTTTTTTGCAAGCCAATCAACCATGGACCAGATCGTCACGTGGGTTGTCTTTTTTTTTAATCGCACTGGCGCTTGGGCGTTGATACATTTTTTTTGTATAGCATGTGAAACCACTCACTCTCTTTCTTTTATATCGTTGGGATGTTGAAAACAAGGCTCGAACAGCAAATTGCCTTGGGCAAATTGGGACATGGGACAAATCATCAGATACCATAATCATAGCAATGCACTCGTTATGTTGACGTTTCACTCTGTATGCAAGTCTTGGGTTGGGGGTCTTGGTAGTGACATTCTCGATTGCAGCGAGTAGCAATATCAACCTCTCCATTTTCGAGCACCATCATGAGGCTTCTCAAGCCGTCGCCGTTCCATAATAACCCCATCCAGATCCCGTGGTCTAGTTGGTCATGGCATCTCGTTAACACCGAGAAGGTCCCCGGTTCAAGCCCGGGCGGGATCACTCTTTTTGCCCCTTTTTCTCTTCTTTTTCTTTTCGCTCTGCGGCGTTTATGCATTTTCCTAGCCAGCGTACCTGGCAGGCCTCGTTCCTCTTTGCCGCCGTTTGGCTCCTCGTCACCATCCTCCTCGGGGCAGCTTCCACGACTGCCGCGTCCCCTTTTCTGTCTTTCTGCACACGTCTTGCGTCTATCATGTTGCTCCTCTCTGCTCTGCTCTCTTTCTTGTCCTTGTGCTGCTGCTGCTGCTGCTTCTCCGCGTCCCGCTTAATTTGCTTCCGCGAGGCATTCCGCGCGCGCTTCTCTCTCGCCTTTCGTCTCCTCTGCTCGTCCAACGTTTCTTCATGCTGCTGCTGTGGCTGCTTCTTCCCCTTTGTCTGAATCTGCTTGAGCGTCGCCGTCTCCGCAGATGTGAGAGACTGGGTGGTACCGCTCGTGGTTCGGACAGCGGTTGCATTTTGCTGGATGGAGCGGCTGCGGATGACAGCGTGACCCGTCGTCTTGGAGCGCACGATCTCTGTGTTATTGGCGGTGGCCTTTTTTTCTCTCGCAAACCCTTGTTGGTTATCGAAATCTGCCACGACGCGGGGCTGGAAACATCTACGCAAGGAGAGAAGATTGAAAAAAACAAACACGAGGGGTCTATTCTGCTTACAGTGGCAACCCAGTACACCGACGCCCCGGTCCTGTACAGGTGCAGCTTTTCCAGGACCGCGCTCCTCTCGCGCCGGAGATCCTCGGGCCCGTACGCGGACATTCTTTGCGAACCCCAGCAGTGGTGCTCCCAGCGCTGCTGCGCCGCGGGCACGTTGGGATACCGGGCCGTCCACGCGCTCACGCGGTCGACGGGCCAGTACTCGTAGATGTAGTCCTGCGCCTCCTCGACCCTCGGGTGGGCGAACCGGATCTGAAACGTGCCCGTCTCCTCCTCCTCCGCGCAGCAGCACGCCTTGAGCCACGGCTCCTCAATGTTCTGGTAGTACGACTCGCGGTGCGGGTTCAGCCGCTGCGGCGGGTGCGGCGTCAGCACGACCACCTCGTCGCCGCCGCTGACGTACAGCGTGAACAGGATGGACGCGGCGTGCACGTAGCGCCGCCACTGGTTGGCCGTCTTGCAGTGCACGCGGCATCGCGGATCGGACTTGTCCATGAGAGGACCCATGGCCTGGGTGAGCGTCTGGCGGCCGTGCTGTCGGGCCCAGCGCTCGGCGCGCGCGAACGGGATACCGCTCCAGAGAACGAGGCGGCTGGCGTCGCAGCAGCTGTTGAAGCGTGCCCATATCTGCGACGCCTCGTAGAGGGTGATTGATCCTAGCCATTTATCAACATCCATGATGTTTGTGTTGTGTGCTGTCGTTGCAGATACTTTGTGCGCTCAGCCCCTAGCCGCTGGGCATGCAACTCGCTTTATACGCTGGCAATGAGATCAAAACTGTCGTAGAGAGATTCCAGCACTTCAATAATGTCGTCATTCCATAAATTCAATCGCATCTTGAATGGCTAGAATTGTGGTGGTCCCCCGTTGCGTGGCCGCATCAGGAATGGCCTGGTGGCGACTCTTGCCGCTGACCACTAACACGCGCTTCCACGGGGAATCTCTCTCGCAAAGGGTTCTGGGGATGACCTCGTGTGACTGTGGACCGTTCTTCTCTTTTTAAATTCCACAGTCTCTGTTCCGTGTTAGTGGCAGATTCTTCAGAGAATCCCGCAGCCGTGGTCTGCTTTACACCGTCTATGCGACGCTCCCTTGGACTCATCTTCGGTCGCCCCTTTGCGCATCCATCACTTGCAGGTGTGAATATGAAGAAGGCGACTGATCTAACCTTCTAAGGACCCTTGGGATGTTTAGGCTCCATGCATCTACCGGCCGCGAGCAAGCAAAAACACAATATTTTGAATACATCCAGTTTGAGGCCGTGCGAGCGTTGCGTTTCAACACTGCGCCGCGTCGGCAAACTCTACCAAAAGATTTCCTCATGCAGTGCATACAAGTTCCCGTCTGCACAGTGACAATTTGTTAAAATGTCGCACGTCTTTATATAACGAGTTTGTGGTGATTAGAAAACACGTAGATCGGTCGTAGTTTAATTCCATCGTACCATGGTAGCCACATGGCGAAACCGGGACGTGGTTCCACCAACAAGATTCAATGCGGGAAATCTTAAAAAACGAATAAAGACAGCTTCGATTTGCATCGGATTTCACGCGGCCGAGAGAATCATTAGGTCGCGGGTAAAGGATAACGAATGGCGCATCGATACGGTTGGATTACACAGCTGCACCGGGCCACATCGTCATACGGGACGCGCACAAGATGTTTGATTTGCTGATATACAAAAATGTCGCAGGGGTTTTTTTTTTTTTAAAAAAAACCCGCGCCGAATAAAAAGACGCATTGCAACAAGCAAAAGAATTCACGCACACCCTCGGGATAGCTGCCAACACCCCCCGAGCTTCCCTGCCCAATCTCACTCTTCCTTTCACTCGGCATACGTACATCAACGAGGCGCAGCCTCACCTCACCTACCTTTGTAGCCCCAGCTCCATCACCCGTTTCCCCCCGGTCTGCTTCTTTTATTAGCAAAAGACTTTACCCCAACCGCTTTCTCTTGCATCATACCCTTGTCCAACCAAAAGGACGGATTGATAAATTTGCGTGTTTGGTAACCCCAACTACTCCAAAACAATAGGTCCTTTTGTCGGGCTCGCAGCAGGGAAGGACGTGCGCTAGGCCGCTCTGCTGCTGATCACGCGCAGCCCCGAGGTTCAAACCAAACCACCTGCCAAGCTGGTCGTGTTTCATCCTCGTGCTTACGCAGCGCTGGTGTGTGCGATCAGCACGCTGCTCACTAGACGAAATCAGGCATCTGGCCGGCTAGCACTGGCAGACAGCCAGACACGAAAGGCAAGTGTTTGTGGTTTTCGCAGTCACAGAATCAAGTAGACGGAAAATGATAGAAACGGCGAAGCGCGGCTCGATTATGCAGACATAGCTGCTACTACGGAAAGAGACCCAAAGTCATCAAGGTATTATCCTGCTGTGTGCAGTCCATCAAGTAAACCCATTTTGGTATGGCATTGTAGCCCCAATAATAAAAAATCAAACATTCAAAGCAAGTCCAAACAATTTTTCCATAGTCCAGATCAAACGAATTTCCCGATTCGAATCCATATTACAATCCTAGTCCAAGTTGACACTCAGTCAAAATCAAAATCAAAATCAAATAAAAAACTCCCAAAAAACGCCTTGCTTCAAAATCAATATGCTGTGTTCGCTGGCCCATGTATCTGGTGGTCCGTAAGGAATGTATGTTCTATGCCGATGATAGTCGTCATTATGTCGTGAAAAGGAGTGTGTCTAATGTTGGGTATCATTGTCGTATTAAGGAGGGTCGGATGATGTAAATCCTCGTGGGTATCGTAAGGAGTGTGGCGTATTAAGTATTAATACATTGGCGCCGTAGGCCAAAGGAGTGTGGTCGAGATCAACTCGAAAGGAATGTCGTTGCGTGGTTGCATAACCAGGCGGTCGGTGATAAGCGAGTGTGGAAGGAGTGTGATGTACATGGTGTCCTTGTAAAATGCAGAAAAACAAATGCGATAAATGCAAAAAAAGGTAAAAAAGCGTCTCAAGCGGGGAGAAAAGAGCGCCAATTACGTGGCTCGGCCTTTGCCCTTGGGATCCTGCTCTGGCACCAGAGGTGCTTGAGTAAGAGGCGAGGGCGGGTGAGGTCCAGACGAGACAGACGTGTTGTGGCGGTGGCGGAAATGCACGGGAGAGCTGCCCGAAGGCATCGGAGACTCTGGGCGGGGAAGCATCATGCCCAACGCATCCGGGTGGTAGATGGACATGTCGCTAGCCAGAGCCGGCGCGTACATGTGGGTGGCATCCTGGTGAAGCGGAGGGTAGGTTGCGTTGCTGGCCAGGGAGGGGCTCGAGTTCCTGAGGTAGAGAGAAAAACGTCAATCCGAAGGTCTTGGCCGAAGTAAAGGGCGCCGGTGTGAAGAGCGAAGGTACCTTAGATCCACACCGGTTGGTTGGGAGTGACGAACCCGACTCCGTAGTTGAGGTGCGAATCGCCGAGCATGGGCGAGTGACCAGTCTGGAAGGTGTGCAGATCAAAGGATGCGTATTCCTCAGGGTCGCTGTAGGCGACGGAACCCTCAAAAGTGGACGAGGCGGGAGAGTAGGCCACGAAAGAAGGCGAGGGAACATTCAGGTACTGCTGACCAACAAAGGGGGAAGACATCATCAGGGGGCTACCGTCGGGGGCCATGGAAACGGCATTGTTGAGCATGGGCATCTCCTCGGTGCTGTAGTTGAACGCGGGGCTGTTGTAGATGTAGGACTCAGTTCCAGCAGTCAGGCCAATCTCCTCGGCAGCGGAGGGAAAGTTGGGCGGGTTGAACTGGGGGAATGAGCGGGTCCTCTCGGGGTTGACCCAGCCCATGCGGGAGCGGAACTCGCTGACGGTGTCGATGGGGAATTCCATCAGAGTCAGAGGAGTGTGGGCGCTCTTGGGAGTGCCGGCAACGCTCATGGACATGAGACGGCGGGCAATCTCCTCAACAGGCAGGATGGAGAGGGAGCCAAAGTAGGCAGCACCAATCTCGGGGAAGAGGCGTTCCATGAGAAGAGCCACAGTGTAGAGGTGAGCAATGACAACCAGAGAGTTGGCAGAAGCACTGTAGTTCTGGAGGTATCCGACGGGCATCCAGAAGAGCCAGGTGCGGAGAGGCTGGAGACGCTCGTACTGCTGGGCAATGGGGAGGGTAGGGCTGATCTTGCGGGCACCCTTGAGGAAGCCAATGAGATGCTGGATCTGGGTGGTCTCCTCCTTGTGGTGGCGGAGGTGAGCCTCAACCTTCTGAACCTGGTCCAGAGTGCGCTGGAAAGCCTCGAGATCATCCTTGCGGGGATGGCTGGGACGGTGCTCGGGATCGGGCGAGGGGGGAGCCGTGGGGAAAGTGCAGCTCTCGGCGATGAAATCGGTGAAGAGAGACTCGTGCTTCCAGCCCTCCATGGCGTCAATGACGGTGGAGGTGCCCTGCATGAGCTGGGTCCAGCTGCGCCAGTCGTTTGCCTGCCAGGAGAGGACGAGAGAAGCAGCGAGGATGGCATCCGAGGTCTCGCGAGAAAAGGAGCCAATGGCGGCGTGCAGACCACTCAGGGCAATGCCGCGGTGCTCAAAGGCCATGTTGCTGACGCGACGGCAGTCGGTGAGGAAGGCAATGTGCATGGCGGAGAAGGCGAGGAGAGCGTGCATGACGTAGGGGGTGGTGGCACCGATCTGGAGAAGGGCCGGGATGTGGCGAGTCCAGAGGGTGAAGTTGTTGGCGTCCATGGCGGCAAGCTGCTGGTAGAGAGCGGCAAGGTGGTAGATGAGGCGGAGATCCTCGACCGAGTAGTGCTGGGGAACAGGAGCCGGGTAGATGGCGAGCGAAGGGAACGGGAAAGCGCCGGTTCGCTGCCAGGCGATGATGTCGGCCTCGATCTGAGGCGTCCACATCAGATCAGGCTTGTCGGGAGTAGCGGAGCGCTCGGGCTCGGGAGTAACCTGCATGTCATTGTAGGGGCAGCGGATCTTGTGCTTGGTGCAGTTGCGGCACTGAGGGAAGCTCTCGTCGCAGCGAATGTGACGGCGTTTGCAGGTTTCACAGCCCTTGCGAGACTTGGTGTGGGAGCGGCGAGGAGGACCACCACCAGGACCGGCCATTGTGAAGATGGAGAGAGGAGGCTCGAAAGCGAGAGACCTGAGTGTGTCAGCGAGAGCAGCCAAAGGCGTGAATGAAGGGAAACGTACGTAAGTATTAAACCACAGGCAGTGAAGCTGTGGTTGAGAAGCGAAAGTGGGAAAAATGGGACTACACGGCGTGAAACGTGCAGCAACCAAAATGTGTCGGAGCAAACAGACACGGAGGCAAAGAACAAGTCGACAGTATAGAATGAACTAGAGCGTCGAGAGTGATCAGAGAAGGGTCTCTGAACTACTTGTTATGGGCAGGAAAAAAATCCAGTTTTTGAAAAAGAGGTGGTAGCGATCGTAAGTGACTTGAAGTCGGTTGTTGCGGGTTTTGGTGTAAACGGCTCCAGCAAAACGAATTGTGGAGGGTTCAGAACCGGGAATCTCGTGGTCCAGGAGAAGGTATTGAATAGAAGAGATTACAGGAAGCTGTTTAGATGTGCATCTAGAAGCGTGGCAGAAGCAGTGTGTTCCTGTGAAAGCGGGATTGGCTTTCTTGCTATTTCTGTGGGAGATGGAACTCGTTTGCGTGGGTGACGGAAAGCGAGTGTATTCTCGAGGCGGTAAGAAGGAGGAGGGCTGGATCGAGGTCAAGATATTGTCGTTGTAAAAACGTTGGAAATTTTCTCGTCAAGACGTCGGAAGCAGCGGAGCAGGAGGAGGAGGGTTGGGCGTTTGAGGATCAGCAACAAGCGCAGACGAATAAACAAGACACTAATAAGCGAATGACAGGAGTCAACGAGGACTTCCTAAGAGCGAGAGTAGGAGGAGCGAGAGTGGGAGGAGAAAAGCGAAGGTGTGAGCCAAAGCTGATTGCTTGATGATGAATATGATGATGGTAGGCAAAATCGAAGGAGGAGGATGGGGGGGACGAGGATTGTTAAATAGAAACAGTGGAGGCGTAGCAACAAGCAGCAGGCCATCCCAGCGAGAGCAGAAGCAGGCAGGCAGGCAGGCAGGTGGGCAGTGAGAAGTGGTGCTACGGTTGGAGAGGGCCGGCTGGGCGTGCATGTGGTGGGTGTGGTGGGTGGTGGGTGATGAGTGGGCGGCGACGGAGGAGGTGGGTGTGTGTGTTGTGAGCGTGTGTGTTAGTG
>JARDXD010000820.1:0-15035 GCA_029218145.1 Aphanocladium album
GGGAGGATACTGCCCAGGAGGGGGTTGTCCATACGGCTGCTGATAGCCTGGATAGCCACCAGGCGGGGCTTGGCCGTGCTGCTGCTGAAAAGGGTCCATGATAAGGCTGTACCTCGTGTGCGATGGGATTGACAGGTGGACAGGGTGGGCTGTTCTGCTACGGGGAGGAGGAACAGGAAGTATTCGAGAAGGGGGAGGCCAAGATATAGAATAGATATGAGGAACCGGGGAGTCGAGAAGACAGTCTCATAAATAGTAACTTCCTGGAGGGAACTTTGGGGGCTGAACTTCCCCTCATCTCACCGAGGGTCAAGCACCACCTGCCAGGCTCGACTCATGACGCACCTCATTGGCGGAAGGCCGCCAGACAGTCCAGAGCTGGTATGTAGACCAACGATGGATCCGAAAATAGATAATATTCATTTCTGGGGAGGGATGCCTACAGGCGAGGCGGTTTTGTGCCGCCCGACGACAACAGACTGTGATTGAACCATTAATTATGGCGGGAGGCCTCAATGGAGGGAGTGGGGGGGGACGAACCCGCATAAGGCTGATTTTAAGGTTTAGGACATATGAACCACGAGACCCCGCCACACACAAGCTGCTCTCTCTGCCTTACCTGACGAAGCCTCTCCACGGTGTACCAAGGTACCTGTACCTGTAACCTGTACGTAGGCTAGGCCTACATATGGAGCTTGGGCAATTGAATTATCGACCCCTCAAATGATGCCCCGAACCGTCCCTCTCTCGTTCTTCCCCCTCGCATTGCTCTCCTGGATTTATTTTATTTTGGCGATACCAGAACGCGGAAACGCCGTCCGCCTGGCCGTAGATACTTTCCTATAATCGGGCACTCTTACAAGAAAGCACAATGGGAGTAAGTCTTAGACGCGATGTTGATGCTGCTCAAAGGCACTGCCATCCAAACTCCAATCTTTCAAAGGCATCTGTCGCTGACTTTGGCCTTGTTGCCTCTTCGTTTTAAAGCTTGCATCGAAGCTTGGAGCTGCTGCTGCCATGGCACCCGCTGCCTCAGCACTGCTCTCTGGCCATGTACAGCCACTTCAGGGCCAATACCCACCATATGGACAACAACAACAACAACCACCACCACCACCACCTTTTGGACAGCAACGACCGCAGCAAACATCCTCTCAGTGGCCGCAACAATCTTATGGACAACAGCAACCTTATGGTCAAACGCCACCGCAACAGCCGCCTTATGCGCAGCAGCACTATTATGGGCAACAGCAACCGCATGGGCAGCAACCACCATATGGACAACAATCGCCAGCGCAACAGCAGCTTAATTATGGACAGCAACCACCACATGGACAGCAACCACAGCATGGACAACAGCCGCCCTATGGCCAGCACCAGCAGCAGTATGGACAGCAGCAGCAGTATGGACAGCAGCAGCAGCATGGACAGCAGCAGCAGTATGGACAGCAGCAACCCTACACACAGCCCCCCTATCCGCAGCAGGGCTACGGAACTGGATATGTTTGTTCCCTTCGTTCCAACTCCAGGAAAAAACTATTGAATTCAGCTAACGGACTATCACCCAGGCCCAAAATCCACAGTACCCCGGGTACAATGTCGCTTCCGGCCAACCGCCACCGCTGCAGCAGCCTGTTGGCCCAGCCTTTGATGTTTTCAGAAGAATACTACAGCAAACGATCCAAGAACGAAATCTAGCATCATTCTACCCGTTCAATTCACCCGTTGTCGACGACATTGCAAACCGAGCCTCGCAACAAGTTGGGCAGCTATGCCAAAAATGGCGTATCCCATGGGAGATCGGTAGCGATCTAGCGAAGCTGGGTCTTTATGATGTCGTCTTGTATATTGGTCAGTATGCAATCATCCGTTGTGAGAGGAGTTCCCGACTAATATGATACATGTGCTGCACGTAGATGACTCAGGATCTATGCGATTTGAAGAGAACGGCGAACGCATCAAGGATCTCCAATTAATTCTGCAGCGTGTGACGTATGCTTCCACCATCTTCGACAGCGACGGAATATCAGTGCGATTCATGAACAGTACCCCTCCGCCGCACCTCATCAATGGCATCCGCGATGACAAGCAAGTCGAAAATCTGATGCTGTCACTCCAGTATAAGGGCCTGACCCCCATGGGCACGGAGCTGAGAAAGAGAGTCATTGACGAGCTGGTCGTCGGCAAAGCACGCATGGGAGAGCTGCGGAAACCAGTGTTGGTGATTGTACTAACGGATGGACAGCCCTCGGGCGAACCGGATAGCGCCATCTTTGACACAATCAGGTACACGAATGAGCAGCTGCGGCAGAGCCGGTACGGTGCCGGTGCCGTGGCGTTCCAGATTGCACAGATCGGGAACGACCAGGGAGCCAGGGCTTTTCTGGCAAAGATCGATAGAGACCCGGTCATTGGCGCTCTCGTGGATTGCACAAGCAGTGGGTCCTTTACTACCCGCTCTATTTGCAATCAGCCTTCTGACACATGCTACTAGATTACGAGAATGAATCTGCCGAGATGGCTCAATCAAATCCTCCAGTTGACCTTACCCCCGAGCTTTGGCTCGTCAAGCTTCTCCTGGGTGCCATTGATCACTCCTATGATCGAAAGGATGAACAGAGTCAGAGGGTCCCTTGACGGGGCATTGCATGTTCTAGGCCCACAGAATGGTATCAACCTGGGTCAAGCAGCCAGTAAGTTGTGTGGCTAGACAGCAGTAAAGCCTCCTCCCACACATATGTGGCTATTTCGAAGGCTGGGCGGCCCGCCATGGGCTGTGAAGCAGGTTCCAGCATTGTGCCTACCGGAACCGCCCTTCAGACCGCCGGCAACACACGCTAAATATTTACCGGTAACCTCGTTTGACAAAAAGAAAATGAAAAAAATCTTCATAATCTAGAAGCATAATCATCAAAAGGATGGTGAAAGTTGGGACAGTATTCGAATTCGATCCTGTAGCTAGAGTGCCAGACGTTCCCGATGCCAGCGCGACCAGTCACGGCGCCGAGATGCCATCATTGTAGGCGCAAGAAGATCAAGTTGTTTATGGCCGGGAGACAGAACCCATCGAAATGCGCCACACAAGACATCCAAAGCGCCTCAATAGTGCTGCTATAAATTACCCAGCTGTGGACCGTGTGTACGCACCAGCCGTGATTGCGTCCCATATAAAATTTAACTCGTTTTTATACAACCACCATCAAGAACAGAGCGTCGAGACCTCGCCAGCACCGCTACCGCTCACGACAAGAGTACACATCGATGGAATAACGACCTATAGTATGCAATAATGAGCAATGTTGAGGGAAAAAGTGCATCTAGGTATTTTTTGTAATCGCTGGGATGATCTAAACTTATGGTTTCATGTACAGAAATGAAGCTTGAGCATTTACAAGCTCTTTTCCACTTCCATCACTTCCCTGGTGCCCTCCTCGATAGCCTTTACGCGAGCCTCGTCGAGGCGCTTGAGCGGCCGTCTGGGATAGCCACCGTAGCCAAAGTAGCTCTGGATGGCCTGCTTGGTACCGGCAATGGCCGCTTTGGTGAGCAGCCAGTCTCCACGGCTGAGAATCTTTTGCAGTTTCTCGGCCTCGTCCCGCTTGCCCTCGGCGTAGAGGTTCCACACGCGGGCGCAGACCTTGGGCATGACGTTGGCGCCGCCGGCGATGATGCCGCTGCCACCACTCTGCAGCGTCTGCGCCGTGAAGTCACATATGCCGCCAAACGCCATGTAGCCGGAGCCCTCCGACGATGGCGTCTTGGCGTTGGTGCCGAGAGCGACGCGGGTCAGCTTGCCCGTGTTGCCGCAGGTGAACTTGGTGCCGACAATGTTGGGGTGCTCGGCCAGACGAATAATCAGGTCGCTGTCCATGTCGATGCCGGAGACGGCGCCCGGGTAGTTGTAGAGGATGAGGGGCAGCGGCGAGGCGTCGGCGACGGACGTGAAGTAGTTGAAGATGACGTCCTCGTCCGTCTGCGCGCGGTAGTACGAGGGCGGCAGAATGAGGGCGTAGTCGGCGCCCTGCTCGGCGGCGAGCTTGCAGAGCTCAATGGTGCCGCGCACGGAGCCCTCGGTGGCGCCCAGGATGATGGGGGTGGAGGCGAAGCCGGCCTCGTCGAGGGCCTCGCGGGTGGCCTTTGTGACGGCGAGCTTCTCCTCGCGCGTGCAGTGGACGGCCTCGCCGTTGGAGCCCATGACGACGATGCCGACCAGGCCGTCGCGGACGAGGCGCTGGGCGTGCTTCTTGATGGTGGGGATGTCGAGGTCCTCGGTCTCGGGGTCGAAGAAGGTCATGGTGGGTGCGTAGATGCCGCACGGCAGCGCACGACGTTGGGCAGCCATTATGTGAGGTGTGGCTGAGGACCAGGAGCACTAGGGGGAGAGATGACTTATACAGAAGTGAGAGAGAATATGCGAGGGAGAGAGAATATTGGGGAAACGACGACAATAGGGTCACTGTATGTATATCAGGTCCTGGAGTCTGGCGGCGGTGGTGGGGCCGGTGCCGGTCATTCGAGAGTCGGCGGGCGAAAGCCGTCGGGATATTGTCCGCGGCGGCTGAGTATTGCAAAGGGCTTAATCATGCAATAAAAAAGATCACCAGCCGATACCGGTGAAATATAAATGCAAAAGCGAATCAATCCATGTGCTTGATTGGCTTTTTATCGCAGAGCCTGGCCAACGGTGGCAGTTGAACGTTACTTGGAGCTGTCGTATTAGCGATTCTTCCACCAGTCGAAAGCCAGAATTTCCCGCCGTCTAAAACGGGACTTGTAGTGTCGAGCCGTCGGGACAATCGTGGCCGATATACACCGACCAAGAAATAATGCAGATGTGACTTTTTTATCGGCTTTCAATACTGTACTAGTGAGTTATTCTTCTTAGATTATCGTAGCCTGTATGTCTTGCAACAGTACAACAATTACAGCAGAAACTGGAGCACCGCAGACGAGGTGAAGGTAGCTGGGCAGGCTCGACAAGAACGAGGCGGGTGTTTTGCGGGTGATATTCAATTCTCGTTATTTGACAACCTCAATTGCCGCTGTTCAATTACTTGCCGAGCGCGTCACTGTCAAATGCAACACATTCTCGAGCAACCAAATTTAGTGCGGGGTTATTGGCGGGGGAGGGGTAATTGAAGGGACCAGCAAATCACCATCTCAGCAAACCCCGAATTACGCCATTTCACGACACAGCACATCTCGTCCAGACAGCTAGTTGAAATAATCGAATTAGCTCATTAAAACCGGCAATTCTCGCCGAAACGCTCCGTATTTAACGCCCGGCGAACATCGCTGCTCCAGACACCTGCTCGTCACGGTGGGCCGGAGAAAATTATCCCTCCAATTGCCGTGCGCCATCGCCAGAGCTCCGTTGGCAATAGCCGTTTGAAGCTTGGCCATCTCGCATTTGCTCAAAACCCCAGCTTTCCGCTGCCAGGCCGATCTATTCGCCTCTTCTCTTTCTCTCCCATTCTTCTCTTTTTTTTCTTTCTATTCCTTGTCGAGCAGCTCATTTCGCGGAACGCAGCTCTGAGATACCCCAAAACGAAAGCTTCCCCGCACTGCAATTCGACACAATGGCAGCTCCCATTAATGTCTTGATGATTGGTACCGGCGAGTACACCACTGGCTTCGTCGGTACCGGTGGCTCTGCCTCTGACAAGAAAGTCGGCGTTGTTGGTCTCACCCTCTTTGACCTGCGCCGTCGCGGCAAGGTTGAGAAGCTTGGCATGGTTGGTGTCAACGGCACCAAGTTCCCCGCCATTCGTGTGTAATCCCTCCCCCCTCGCATGGCCATCCTCTGACAAGTTCCAGGCGAGCATCTCGAAAAGAACATCACACAAGTCTACAACGGCTTGGACACCTCCTTCGACTCGTTCCCCGCCAACGACCAAACGGACCCCGAGGCCTACAAGGCTGCCATTGACGGTCTCAAGGCCGGCGATGCCATCACAATCTTCACACCCGACCCGACTCACTTCCCCATCGCCCTCTACGCCATCGAGCGCGGCATCCACGTCCTCATCACCAAGCCCGCCGTCAAGCTCCTCGAGCACCACCAGGAGCTGATCCAGCGCGCCGAGGAGAAGGGCGTCTACGTCTTCATCGAGCACCACAAGCGCTTCGACCCCGCCTACTCCGACGCCCGCTTCAAGGCCAAGAACCTCGGCGACTTCAACTACTGGTACTCGTACATGTCCCAGCCCAAGTACCAGCTCGACACCTTCAAGTCGTGGGCCGGCAAGGAATCTGACATTTCCTACTACCTGAACAGCCACCACGTCGACATTTGCGATTCGATGGTGCAAGACCGCTACGTGCCCGTCAAGGTCTCGGCCTCGTCCTCCAAGGGCGTTGCCGTCGCTCGCGGCTGCGTCGACGAGACCGAGGACACCATCTCCGTCCTCGTCACCTGGGCCAAGAAGGACGACCCCAGCAAGCGCGCCATCGGCGTCTACACATCCTCCTGGACGGCGCCCGAGCGCGCTGGCGTGCACACCAACCAGTACTTCCACTACCTCGCCGCCGAAGGCGAGATCCGCGTCGACCAAGCCCACCGCGGCTATGACATTGCCGACGATAAGGCTGGCCAGCTGCAGTGGTTCAACCCCTTCTACATGCGCTACGCCCCCGACGAGGACGGCAACTTCAACGGCCAGACCGGCTACGGCTACATCTCGATCGAAAAGTTTGTCGATGGCTGCCGCGCTGTCAATGAAGGCCGCCTAAAGCCCGCCGACCTCGACGCCAAGGGCCTGCCTACCCTGCGCAACACGATTGCGACGACAGCGATTCTGCACGCCGGCCGCAAGAGTATTGATGAAAGTCGCGAGGTGAATATCGTGATTGAGAATGGTGTGTGGAAGCTTGTTTAAGCAGCAGTCGCGGACGGAATTAGCGGAGCTTACTGGAATTTTCTAAACTGAATTAAGAATAAAATGGCCATGAATGGGTAATGAATCCAAGTTAGATATGAAAATAATACTTTAAATCAAGTTTCCTTTCATTTGGCTTCCTGTGGCGCGCGCATTCATCTTTCGTCACTGAGGTGGGGCAGCCTTCATCGAACTGCACAACTTTTTCAGTGCCACAATGTCCCATAACCATACCACACACAGCCACATAGTCCGCTGGAACTATAAAGCTTAAAATTATTTACTTAAATTGCATCTGCTAATGTATTTATATTGGATATAAAGTACTGCAAGTCGACGACGTTTCTCTGGGAGCAAATTTGTGCATCGTGCAACGCCATCTCGGCTGCCGACATCGATATGGCGTCGCAGGACTCGGCGCCGGCGCCGGCGACCGCTGCGACGACGGCGGGAATTCATCACTCCGATATCCTGTTCTCAAATGATCAGCAAATGTCCATGTCGGAGCTCATGTCTGGACTGAAGCGCACTACGCTCACCATACACAATCGGCTGAGCTCCATCAAAGCCGATGCTGACTTTGTCGCGCGAGCGGCGAGCGCATTTGGGGGACCGCGTCGCGACAAGTCTGATACAACAAAAGGGGATAATACGTCAACGCGGCCGCTTATTGCGAATGAGCGCTGCGGCAGCTGGTACGTGCCACCAGAAACAAAGGGTGGCAGCGCCTACTTCAAAAGCACAGATGGCCACGAGCGAGCATGGAAGTTCAGTACTAGGAGACTGAACCTCCACATTGTCGAGCTCGCAGAGAACCACGATGGGTACGTCACACACAGATAACCCTCCTCATGCACGATTATCAATCTAATAAAGAAAAAAAAAACCGCAGAGTCATCATCGTCGACTCAACGCGGCGGGGCAAGCGCATGCCTGATGCGCTGTCCACCACCATACCCGTGTGGTGCGCCGTCCTCAACCGCGTGCTGCTACCGGACAACCCGCTCTCGCAGGAGCTCTTCCTGCCACCGTCGCTACCAGCCACGACGCACGCGCAAATCACCACCCTGCTGCCGGCCTTTGTCGAGTCGTTGGTGGCGCTAAGGCTGCAGCTGCCGCTAGGCCTCAGCAAGCCGCTGCGCCCACTATGGATCACGCAGGATTCGGTGTTACCAGGCGATGCAGATGATGGTGGTGGCGGCGGCGGTTCCAGCAGCAACAGCATATTCGAAGACTATAGGCCTGTTATATGCTGCACGGCCAGCCGGCGGGTGGTCGGGAGCGAGATGGAGGAGGGGGGGTATATCCAAGGCGCCGGCGACGACACCGAGAACTGGGCGCACGGGCTCACGCCACCGGTATTCTGGTCCAACGTAGATGCGCTGCTCGCAGCGGGCGAGGTGGAGATGCCAGAACTGATCAAGCAGCTGGTGGAAGAGGAACAGGCTAGGCATGCACTGCAGGGCAGCGAGGCGCATACACGGCTTGCCTCTCACATCTACGTGTGTCCAACGTCGGCGGCGACGGCTGCCGGTGAAGACAACGGCGATTCGGCACCGAGAGAGTGCCACGTTCAGCTGCTGCCGTCTGCATCGCCAAGGGAGTCGTGGGCCAAGGGGCCACGATTTATGCAAGTCGGGCTCGGCAACAGCAAGGCCGGCAGCCGTAACCTGCGCCTCGCGCTGCCCGACATTTGCAGATTTGTGCGCACCTTTATGAATGCGTCAGCAGATGGTGCCGGTGATGGGAAGATTATCGTATCCTGCGACTCGGGCAAAGACTTCTCGGTCGGCACGGCGCTGGCGCTCTCGTGCTTTCTCTTTGACGATGCGGGTGCGCTGCGGGACGAGAGCGTGCCGGTCAACTTTACGAAAACGCTGGTGAAGAGCAGACTGGGTGGATTCATGACGGCTTTTCCGGCGGCTAATCCGAGCCGCGCCACGTTGCAGAGCGTCAACAGTTTCTTGATGGATTGGAGGAACTGATTCACAGCAAGGGGACAAAACGAACAGTTATTAAGCAAGCGACACCTGGACATCGATACGAGAACCTACCAGATATAAATCTATTGGAAATCTAAAATAAGGAGAAAAATGGCAAAATAACTTTGGCCAACTAAAATTTTCCCCAAGTAGTATTTCGCTCCCTTGGAATGGCTCTACTGCTATCTGGTCTTACGGCAAGGTCTACGCTTGTTTCAGCATCAGCTGCTCTGGCTAGAGTCTGGCAGCGACAACTCACCGAAATTTTGATCAATTGAAGAACCAAAGTTCAGAACAAATTCATGTTACTGTTTCCATGCTTGAGTAATCTAAGGTATCCTACATCTTCCGAATGACTAAACAGCGCCGCTTGCAATCTTCTCCAGACACGCGGGGAACTCGGACCAATCGCGCATGATGACTACCGCGCCAGCCTCAGTCAGGATCTTCTCCATCTCGGGTTGTCTCTCCTCCTCGTACGGGCCAACGTAGCCGATGACCTTGATGCCGGCCCGGGTGCCGCTCAGCGTGCCGCTCTTGCTGTCCTCGATGGCGACGCTCTGCTCGGCGGTGCGTCCCAGCTTCTTGAGCGCGTGCAGGTAGATGGCCGGGTCGGGCTTGCTGGTGGGCTTCTCGAGGGAGGTGGCGGCCGAGAAGACGACGTCGCCGGGGAAGTACTTGTCCTGGCCGACCTTTTCGATCGAGGCCTTGACGCGGCGCAGCGCCGACGACGAGACGACGGCCATGAGGTACTTTTGGGAGGCGGCCAGCTTCTCGAGCTGCTCGTCGACGCCGACGCAGGGGCGGAGGGACTGGCGCAGCTTGGCGATGACGGCGTCCTCCTCCTTGGTGACGTACTTTTCCAGGTCGGCCTCGGAGATTTCGATGCCGTGGCGCTGCTGCAGCGAGGTGAGCATGCCGCGGAAGTTTTGGCCGACAAACTCCTTGATCAGGGTTTCGCCGGTGAAGCGCAGGTCGACGCCGCGCTCCGTGTTGATCTCGTTGATGAGGTCGGCGCAGGCCTCGAAGGCGAGCTCCTCGGAGAGGACGAGCGTGTTGTCGCAGTCGAAGAGGAGGGTGTTAATCTATGGGGTACAAAGACGTTAGAATTGATTGCGCAGCAAATCTAGGGCACAAGTATTTACTTCAGGCATTTTGGCGGATATGTCGCGGGGGAAACACGATGCTGATGATTGTTGACAGGTGATGGAGGGGTTGGCGGGGTAAAATGAAGCTGGACCGCGGGCGCTGCTAATGGCGTCGATCTGAATCGTAATGGTGACGTATGTTAGTTCTTACGGCCGTTGAGGGCATTCGCAGCAAGGGGAAACGGTCGTGGGCGTACCTGATCTATATAGGCTAGGAGATGAGATGCAAAAGTTGATGTTTGAGGGATAAATGGTCAATCGCCCCAGGAAACGAGCAATCTCGATGATGAAAGAGGCGCCGGACAGACCCGTTGAGCCTATAACTGCCTCTAGCCATGCCACGCTTTTTTTTAGCTGCTTCCCCCCACTGTAACCTTGCTGCTACGGTGCTATCGCAGAACCTTGGTTTCGATAGCGATATTCGGGCCGTAATGTTTCGTGAGGAAAATATCTCTCCAATTGAGAAAAAAGTCTTGGCCGTCGAGGGCGACGACGTCATCACGACACTTGCTGGGCAAGCTCTCAGTGCACAAGACAGCGGCGGAGGCCGACTAGGAGTAGTTATGAAAAACCACGAAAACTTCCAAAGGAAAATGCACAAAATTATGGCGACTAAAGGCACTTTTGTATCTGTCATTCGAATTCTCTCCAGATTCACATGTATGCGGTGCTTCCTCATGCTACGTCACATACCCGACCGTTAGTGGCGCAATTTGATACATAATATTGACAGCGAGATGCCTTGCAGTACACACACTCAGCGAAACCCGACATCTCCAGTAAGCAAGCTTTCTCACAAAATGGCGCATTAAAATCCTACTCTTATCGCAGTATGCATCTTAATGGACTCGTCGCTATTGGTGTCTCGGCAACGCATCCAGCCTTGTGACAGGTTCGAACTGCGCAGCCTGACCTGCGTAGCCACACTTCTTCCGTAGCAGCGGCTAGACACTCCTAAAGCGACTAGCCTCATGCACGAAGTTCCCATTGAGGGGTTGTGGCCACCAAGCAGTGTGGTGAAGAGGCTTTGGTCAGTTCGTCTGTCGCACAGAATGGGCTTTCTACTTTGAGTCAACAGAAGGCTAATGTCATGGCACGATCAATTAAAATGCTACGCAACAAATGCAACAAAAATACCAAGCAAACACCGTTTTGGGAACTGAAATCGCAGATACGGAAACGAACCCATGCAGTCAATCAGTTGTATGCCGTCCCCGCATACCGATCGCACCAGACAATGGTGCTGCCCTCGGGAGCCTCAGCACACGAAGCGCACTTTTGGCACCCCACTCGCCGTTTTCCTTTCTTCTTGGGCTTCTCTTCCACATACAGGTCATCCTCAAGACCCATCTCATTTACTACCTTGTACTGTATATCGCTGGCGCTGAGCATCATGTTGCGCGACCCGCCTAGAGCATAGAAATGCTCGAGAAGCGACTGGTAGCGGTTTTGCTCTATTCGCATCCATGCTTTCCGGAGGATCTCCTTCTGTTTTAGTTGCAACTCGGTCAGCATTGAACGCGACACAGTCGTTGTTAGGCGTGGTTGTGCACTTACATCCTTGGGCAGCCACTCAATGTATTTTGCTCGGCAGCGCACCAGTTTCTCCTTCAGCTGGTCTCTGGTATAAGTCTTATTGAAGAGGGACTGAAATTCTGCTTCAACAAAGTCCCACATGTAGTTTTCCTCTTTGAGGCGGTGCTCCCAGCACATGTTAAACAGGCACCGCTCCTCGTCAGGGCACGACTGCTTGAGTTGTGGTGGCAGCTCCCCGCCCCAGTACCGCTGCAGCATCATGGCTGAATTTAGCTGCTGCGTTCGGTAGATTAATTGTTGTTGTTGAAACTGAGGCTGCATCTGAGCAAAGTTGCCGTCCATGCCATTGGGGTAGTAACCTGGCTGGCTGGACAGCCCAAAGTCGCTGCAGAAGAAGAATGGATTATCGGCGGCCTGAAAACCAGCACTGCTGCCGAATAAGTTGCCAACATCAAGCAGGCTTTGTGCTGCAGCCAGCATCTCATGGTCGCCCACACCCGTGTAACCCATATTTGGGTACGTGGTGTTGGCCGGCATGCTGGCGCTGAAGTCACACGACTCAAATGTAGCTCCAGTTGGCGTGAGCGAGACATGGCTCGAAGAATCAGAATAATATCCTAAGCCTTGCTGAAAGTTGTTCCACTGTGGTGATATCGGGGAGAAGGTAGCAGACTGTCGCAATTGCTGGTAAGTATATGCTGCAACAGGCGCAATAGAAACACTTCGTTCGTGAATAGTATATCGAGACATACGGTGGGATCAAAGGGGGGCAGATCCGTATACATTGGACCTTGTGAATACATGGTACGAGGAACGGCATCTTTGCCATGGCGGCCAGGTACCGGGTATACTGGCATCTCGCTTTGTGTTGACGTGGGTGGCATTGTGAACAGGGATTGATGTGGTGGGTTACACTTGCGTCTAAGCAATCGGGTCTTGCCAAACCAATCTGAAAATCAACACAACAAGAGGACGGATCAACGGATATTAATGAAAACTAAACGACGACCCTCCAACAAAGAGATTACCAAAGAAAATTGGAGTGGCAGCCAGGCCACACCCGGCTGGGCAGGCCACGCCCCCCCTTCCTTTGAAGCCACCAGCAGGCACCTAACAGGCGTCCCGTTTCATCTGCTGTCACCCTTCCTCCACGAGCGCCCGTTCCAGAAAGGGTCGAACTGATAAGAACACGCGGAAACAATGGGAGCTTCGCCAGAAAAAGGTAAAGCGCCCGCATGCGTGTCTTGGAAGCAACACGGCTTGGTGTGCAGCCCGCACGTGTCATCAGTAATACAAATCTCGTGGGCTAGCGTGCCGTGATGCAAGCCTGTAGAGCATACCGGCAACCAGTTAAGAGTGTGCAACCATACCAGGGCCCATACGGCTCTACCAGCCGCTCGAACGAGAACCTTTGTGCACTGAGACATGTCTGCGTAAAGAAGGCTAGACACGGCAAGCCAGGTGTGGCACGTCGCTGTGTAACCGCCCAAGATCCGGGGGTCTGGTCATTCTCCTCTCGTACCGAGTGTCTGGTTGGGCTCGCCTTGTGGAGAGTGGTTGGCGGATCAGCTAACAAGGGTCCAGAGTCCCCTCTTGTAGACAGCTTTCCCCCTCCTTCCGTCCTCTTCATTTTGTCTTTTTACTACCTATCCGAGTTTAGGCTCTGCTGCACAAAGCTCATTCTATTTTGTCGGGGAGATGATGCCCACCCACTGGGGCTGACATGTTTACTTAGATCGGTAAGTAGGTGCCGCGGGGGGACACCAGCTCCTCTTCGCCCGCTTTTCGAGCTACCAACACGGAGCTATTCCTTGGCTTCAGGTTCATGCCCGCCGCTCTTTGACCGTGAAAGAAGAAAAACGACGCTAGCTGGCCTTGCAAATCCTGCATGGAAGCCACGCCCGTCGAGGGAAAGAAGCTTAGCTTCGTCTGGTGCTTGCTGCGTTGGCCCACGGTCAGCCACCAACCGAGCAAGCCGTGCCCAGCCAACTGCAGCGCACTAGGAGGCACGCATGCATGATGCAGCGCTACCCTTCACCTCAGCCATGTGCGCACTTCTATCCACTGAGAACAATGGGCTGTGCCAGGCGGTGGTGGCCTGGCAGCATTGGGGGCCTTTTCAAAGACATGGAGCATCTCATCCCCCCGAATCCCCTGCTCGAGTTGGGGGCCAACAGTTTCCAGGGTAGCATCGTCGCCATATACGAGCTACAGCTCACAAAACACGACATCGTCGGTTGGCGGCTCGAGAGCCAATGCTCACGGAATTGTTCAAGTTGGCGCTGAGTAGAGTGTTCGAGCGTGCCCTCTTACCTTGGCCCTCGATCTCAATCCTCGCGTAGCTGCGTCTGTGTGGCGAGCGCTTACCTCCGGCTGCCTCGTGGCACTCCGGTACTCGTTATCGACGTAGAGATCCATTTCTTCACTGCTAGGACCGCCGATCCCCCGCCGGCTTGCCAACTGCCAACCACTTAGAGATCGCGCCGTGTCAATGCGCTTGCTGGCGACCAACCACACCCCTTGTCCCCATCTTGGACCTCTACAACGCCACCTAAGCCCTCCCAACCATCTATGAACGGTGAGCAGGGGGTTCCGATGCTCGGTGTATCTGAATTGGGGGCGATGTGGTCATCAAATCATTGCCGAGCGCATAGTCTTGCCATCTCGGGCCCCTGTCGCGAACAAGCAGCTGTTTGTGTGCACTTGTCGGCAAAATTGAGTTTGGCTCGGCAGGCGTCTCTACACGCGGCTGTCAGGGCGCACGACGATCGGCATGAGTTAATTTCATGTATGTCCCTGTTTGCGCTATTTACGAGCCTTTCTTAATCCTTTGGAGCTTGCGATATCGGCAATACGGTTCCAGCACAATCTCCCGTTGATGACTTGTTACGCGGGTTGGTGGTGCTGGGGCTCTCAGCGCCTCCCCGAGGCTGCTCCGCCCAACTTGCATTACCTAGCTTGACGACCAACTGGTACATTCTTGCCGAAAATGCAATTTGTTTGGTGAAGTGGCCATGCGCATCATACATATTACTCAGATCGTTCTAAATGCTCATGAGCGCACACTGCGGCCTATATTATCAAGCTATCCTCATCTGATGACGACGATTACATCCGAAAGGCCGAATACGTGGTCCCAGCTACACAAAGGGGCTATTCCCAAGCCACTAACAGCAATATGAAAACCAAGTTGAATGCAAGGTGAAAGTATGACGTAATTTATCCAAGCGGAAATGCATCGTACTGTCATGATACTTGCGCAAGCGGACACATTTTGGATAGCAGGAATGGACGATATTTGGCTCCTCTTGGTACTCAACAACGTGTCGAAAAAATCCGCCTTGATATTCGAAGCTCCAGTAAAGCTTTTTGGAAGAAATTGGGGCCATGAGTGCTGACATATTTGGTCGGCTTGGGAGTGTCAGGGCAGATCCCAGTCATACGAGTGGCATCCACGAGCCTGCCATCAGGCCTCGGATATAGCCAGTTAC
>JARDXD010001755.1:0-15032 GCA_029218145.1 Aphanocladium album
CTAAGACTCCGACGCCGAGCAACATTGTCGAAGGTGCAAGGTTCGCAAAAATATATATAAATGCTCGCAATGTCATCCGACGCATTGGTGAGACCAAGATTGCCAAGGACATGTGGACCGACGACCTCTTTCAGAACGTGCCCGTGGGGATTCGCGAGTTTATGAAGCAGGAGAAGCGGTTGAAGGAGAAGCACCAGCGAGAAGGGACGAGCGGAGGTTAGAAGCGGTACGGGGGACGAAGCCTTTGCTGTTGTACAGGAGCATTCACGAAGCATACACTGGCGTTTTCCTTGGTGGCCAAAAATATTCTCATTTCCACGTTAGATAGAGCGGCCGCGCGTCTGCACGGCAGCGATAGCAAGCAACCGGACACTCTTTTCGTCTGGAAGATTGTCTCGTTCCATGTGTGATAGATTTTACATATAATTCAGAAACAATTTGCGTCAGCTGTCTCAGCTTTCTTGTGAATACTATTCTACAGGGAGTCAAGGAAACCACCCTGGGAGCCCTTCTGCACTTGTCCGCTCGGTGTGAGAATGCATCACTAGTATCTCGAGTAATCAGCCTGCAGAATGTTCGGATGTGATGAATGTGTCGTGACACTCGTTCGGCGTTGGCAGCGCCGAACCGTAGCGCTCTGTCCTACATGATAGAAACGACATTGCCGAAGGGCCACTGCATTATGCACGGCCTTGCCACAACGTATTGATCCCTGCCTTCAGGATCCTGGTAATGCGTTATGATGGAGACCTGCTTTCCCGCAGGATGACTGGAAGCGACGAGAGTGTGCTACGCTGACCTTGACCGGTCGCGGGATTCGGGGACATGAGGCAGCACGGGGATGGATACGCATATGAACAAGAGAGAATACGGGCTTGCAAGCTCCGCAGCTTTATTGCTTTCTATCTGAGACGAAGAAAAAAGTATCAATAGAAAGCAGCTAGGTTACTGGATACCGTCATATCCTTCAAAGCTGAGCTCCTTGTGTCTATGTCATTTTGCTCGTGTTTTTCAATGTCATGGGTATCGCGGATCGTATCGCTAGTACCGTTGGTTGTCTAGTGGATTTGTGGATATAATTTGTAGTGGTTTTTGTCTTGTAGAACAGAAGATCGAGGGTATCTCGCACGAGGAGCGCCCGTCTACTTGCGGCCAGCCTCGGCGTTCTGGTCGTGCTCCTCAATGTTCATGGCCTCCCAGGGGTAGTTGATCCAGACGTCGCTGACGGTGCGGGCGGCGTGGTAGCGGCTGGGGATCATCTCCTCGGGCAGGTTGCCCTTCTTGGGCTTGTCCTTGTTGTGGAGGACAAAGATGCTGAACTCGGTCTTGGGCTGGGCGTCGCCGTCGGGCATCTTCTTGCGGGCCTCCTCGACGTCCTTCTCGAGCTCCTTGACGGCGTACTCGAGGGTGGTGCGGGTGTCGTCGACCTCGTCGACGATGAGGATGCGCTTGCCGACCAGGTTCTGCATGTGGCCGAGCGAGGTGAGGTCGAGCCACTGGGTGCGGGTGACCTTTGTGCCGGGCGTCTCGACCTCGGGGTCCTCGCCCAGCTGCTCGTAGAGGGAGAGGCCGATGGCCTGGATGGGGATGTTGGGCGAGCCAGGCTGCTTTAGGAACGAGCGCAGGATGCGGGCGGGGATGTAGCCGCCGCCGCCAATGGCAATCATGAGCTGCGGCTGGAAGTCGGCGAGCAGGCGCTCAGCAGACTCCTTGCACAGGTTGTGCACCTAAAAGAACGCGAGGGCGGCGTTTTAGCATGTGAAGCTTGACTAGATGAGGGTGGCAACGGGCGGCAACAAGCTCCGGCGCATGGCGGCTCCATGGCGTCTTCAGGTACGCGATCCCGAAAAATGGGCACAACTCACATCGTTGTACGTAACGTAAAGCTTCTCGACCATTTTGGCTTATCGTGTACTGACTGAGACGTCACTGGCGGGGTAAAGGCCGTTGGAGGGGTATGTAGACGATAAACGGAAAAGGGCGAAAGAAAGAGTTGGTATTAAAAAAGGAGAAGACTACGGTCGTCAAGATCGCAAGCTGAAGACGGGAGCAAGACGGGAGCAAGATGCCCAAGAGAGGAGGAGAAAAAGAAGAAGAAAGAGAAGAAAAAAAACTGATGCTGCCTGCCCACGAGAATTTTCTTGCCAAAACTTTTTTTTCCGCGCGCCCACCACGGAGTGCCCCGCGCTGCTCCCAAATAGGCAGTCCTGGCCCCTCTAGAAAAAAATCCAGCGGCAGCCACAATCACTCCACCATCGCTGTCAAAAGGGCGTCTGGCATGCTAGTCAACATACAATCCGGGAATATTTCGTTTTCTGTCAAATCATCTCCATCAAGTATTTCTGTCCATGATACTTCGCGCTCGACGATGCAGTCCTTTCCCTCATGACGAGGTTGTGAGCGTTGGTGGCGATCAACTACTCTCACCTACGAGACGTAGGCAGCGCGGCAAGGGAAAAGTCGGGTATAAATTCTATGTGGGTATACAGACGAGAAAAAAACAAGACAAAACACCCTACTCATGCACGTCTGCGGCTCATCTCTGCCCCTCTCGTCCTGGCGTGAATGATATGCGTGACTCCTCACTCGTGAACCACCACTCCAACCTGCTAGGAAATTCGGTACACGTCCATCCGTCGCCAGAGTGATCATGTTTTGCGTTCGAGTGACACTCGATTCTAACGCTGTCGCGCTCCACCCGCGTGCCGTGTCGCAGATACTTGGTCTTTTTGTAGCAAAAGCAGGCAGGTTGCTCATACACCCGCACGGCGTCAACTCCGATCCGACACTGGCCCAGCGCCCGCTCTCCACCATTGTTGTATCTCACCAGGACGCCTCGGCAGAAGCGCAGAGCCTTGTCGTGGTAGATTTCCATGCTGGCCACGTCGTGAAGCTCTGCATAGGAAAAGTATGCGTGCTCAAATGGCGGCGCCAAGTTCGTCGGGTTCTGGTAAAAGACTTCTTCTTCTTCTCCTTCCTCATTTCTTGGTGCCGTCCCAAGCGGATACACAGCGCCCATCCGTGAGATGCCATGTATCAGGGTGGTGGGATCGTCCTCCATCCACACATACTTGCCCATTGACATGTACGGCCCTAGCACAACTTCGCCCGAAATACTCATCTGTAGCTGGACAAAAAATTAGCACAGTTCTCCATCCCGTTGCACCGCCATGGACTTACGACAAGACTTCCTGCAAATTGCGGCAAAACGGCTGCTCCAGGTGGCAACAGTGGCGTGCGAAATCCAAATTTGTCAATACCACCCCGGATAGGTACAAATATCCAGGCTACCCATCGCTTTTTGACCGGGTTCAGCCGTTGGAAGCATGAGTAGGCTGACGGCGCTTGCAACGTGTGCGCGTGAATTGCCGCAATCTGCCCCGATGAGATGAAAAAAGTGATGCCGAATGAGCTTTGCGTTTCAATGGTACCTAGACGGGGACATATTGGTTGTAGCTCGGGTGAGAACTCGTAGTCTGGCAAGACGGGCGGTCCTGGTGTATCCCAAGACCGCAAGGATCGCATGCCTTTGTGCGGGTAAAGCCGCCCAAGCCCAAACTACCTCAGTTATTAGCATTGAGTCGCGGATATCTAAGTCGATTTGCTGCTAACCTTGAATGACGTCGGGATCTGGCCCAGCCGCTCCACGCTGTCGGCGACGTAAACATGCGTTTCACTCCTGAGAGCGCTTTTCGGCGGAAAGCTGGGCAGTCGCTCAATCTCTCGCAGTCCGTACGAGTCTATTGTGAGGCGTAAATAGGAGCCAGATCCCGGCATCGCCCTTTTCGGCTCAGAGCCACGTTTCCACGATTCTATTTGCGATAGCACCGTCATTGTTGTGCTACTTCGATCAGCCTCGGCTATAAGCCTGCGAATAAATTCCTCAGCGAGAACATAACGCCAGAAAACGGTCTGCCGAAGATTATCGCATATTAATAGCACCAATTCACTTGGAAGCATATCAAGCGGTAGCCCCCATTTTGTAGCTGCATGCGCCCTGGCAATGCTCGCGGCGTCTTCGTCCAATACGGTCAGCGGCAGCGGCCAAAATCCACGCCATGGATAGCGGGCATGCGCTGCGTGCCACAGGTTGTATGTCGTAACGCCCTCATGGTTCGCCGTCTGCTGAAGAAATATTTTAAAGCAATCCCGGTGCACCGTCACGCTTTCGAGCTCGCCTGCGCATTTAGTGCATTTGGGGAACTGGCAAAACGTCCAGGGCGTGCCGTGCCTTTGGTTGCAGTAAATAGCCATGGGAAATGTCGAGGCGTCAACTACTCGGCAGGTCGAGTTGAGTCTATCACCAAGCACTGGAAAGACGGTAACATCACTGTCAGCTTCGGTGGCAGGGGCGGTGACTGTACGCGGCTTACAGGCTATCATGGGCTCCCCGACCTCGAAGTAGCATCCACACAGGGAGCACTCGGGATGTATGCGAACATGGCGATGGCCTCCTTGTTTGTCGGTGATTGATCCGTCTCTCAAGTAATTCATCGTAGTACGAGCGACAAGACTGCTTGGTGCCGCATGAGATGAATGAGCCGCTGGAAGAGATGACGAAGATGGTGGTGTTTGTTATGATGTTGAGTGATGCCAGCCGCGAACCCTGGAGAGTTACCTCTAGGGGATTACAGTGGAATTCTACCTGCCAGGACGCTGCTCTGAGTGGCCTTAGCGCGGCCAGTCCACTGTAACGGCCCCTAGGTAGGTCTGGCGTGGGCCTGCCCATGCAACGCAGCGGCCATGGCGCAGGTTTGTATAATAAATCGGTATTCTTCTTTGACACGCAAAACTAAAATTCATCTTAAATTATGCTTAATTTCCTCTATAGCAAGACCGTTCACTGTCCTGATTCGTACCCCAGAAAGATTCTGCGGGAAAAGCTTTTACGGGCGACAGCCACCCGATGTCAAATAGACAAGCCACACGAGTGTATCCAGCCAGCCAACTGTTCCTCGGTTTCCATCTTGCTTCTGTAATGTGCCTGTCCTTAGCTAGTAAACTCTTTTTCGTGCCTTACGCCATCCGAAGTTTATTCATTATGAACAAAGATGATGGTCTATTCCAGTGTTAGTTTACAGTTCCTTGTGGCTGCCCTTCTGTCTCTGAGGTACACACTTCGCCAACAATTTTGCTACCATTTCTGAATTTTCCAAACAGAGAATTAGATTCAGAGGCTGTATAATGGCGTAAATAGCCTGTATTTCATATTCCGAATCAACTCTGCGAGACGTATAAGTAAAAGCCGCCATCACTTCCCTTGAGGTTTTCAAGTCTCAACTCTAAGTGTCCTATCATCTCTTTCTGTCCTCTACGATTTGGATATACTTCAAGCAAAATCAAACCCAAAATTTCTACCAACAAACCCTAGTCTACCACTCAGATTCATATGGCTCATTGACTGCAAGCAACAATGCCTCTCTACAGGCGCGATGCCGGCACCGTGGTTGATGGAATCACGGCCACTCCACAAAACTCCATCGAGTGCTTTGAACCTGAGGAGTTCCCTTTCCGCAGACCAAGAAACTACACTCAGCATGATATTGGGCACATGATGGAGCTCGAACAGCTCGAACACGTTCGTCATGATGTCAGCCGATACGGCTTCCGCAGCTGCTACATACTCGGCAGTCTCGAAAAGGTCCTCCTTAGGTATACCCATTCCGCTTTTGCCGCTGGCGAGCAGCTTCAAGGTTACTACGAGCGCGAGGTGCAGGGTATCGAAGAGACCTCTGCGGCTCAGATGGCCGAGATTGCCGCCGCTCACAAGTGCCACCTCTCCTTCCTCTATCTTGACGCCAAAAGACAAGCTACGAAAAAAAAACACTGCCTCATGCAAGCGACGGCAGACCTTCTTACCAGCCGCCAGGAGCAGCTCAAAGAGGCCAGAGAGCTGATGCACCGCCAACTTATCATGAATGCCTTCGTCACAAGCGACCTCAGCTGGGATGCTACAAAATACGTCAAAGACGGTATACCGCAGGGCTGGTTCAGAAACACCGAAATTATCGCCAGCCAGCTCAGGAAGCACCACGAAGACAGCCAGGACGGTGTCTACCGGCTCCGACTTACATGGGTCCCCGCTGAGGGCGCCACCGCCTACCCGGCCACCATCCAAATTGATCGTATTGCTGACGAGCATTTCGCCCTCGAGAATATCGTCTGGAGAGCATGCCCTACCGCGGATGAGGAGACGTTTCGTGACTTCTTTTCCTTGAAAACCATGCAAATCGAAGCCACCATCCGCTGCCGCTTTGTTGCTCACTTTCAATGCGCGGAGCGCGTCGAGCGAGAAACCGCAGAAATCGCCGAAGAAAAGTACAAGCAATCGCTTCCATTGTGGAAACGAATTTCATACAAGCCGGGCGACTATCAAAAAGCGCAGGCCGAAAAGGGAAAAAACGAGAGCCAGACCTCGAATAACTAGCGCTGATCACCCCAAGTCTACCTAGAGGCGCACATGAATCTATGTCTCGTTTTAGATGTATGATTTGAAAGGCTGTGGTGCGTACTTGGAACAGATTCATAACAGGATCGCCCTACGAGGGCTGCGCAACGTTGTACAACAAGACGACGTACCATCTTGGTATCATAGTACTGCTGGAGCTTGAAAGCTGAGACATAACTCTTCTTCTCTAGGCAGGCATTTTTTGTCTTGGGAAAAATGGTTTTCATGGATGTATCTGCATATGTAACAATAATCCTTCTGAACAGCGGAAAAGAAAAATAAAACGCTTCAAAAATGCCAATGTCCATTGCTGGTAAATTCTTTCTCGTCAGTCGTAATTGGTAGTATTCATGCCCAGGTCATCTTGACCTTGACTCCGTACTTGCAGGTTGTCGCGAGTGCAAACAGCTCCTCCCAATCTCGGCTCTCTCGCGAAGTCATGGTTTGGAAGGTCTGGACCATGCGCGCCACCAAGTAGTGCGCTTCTAGCAGTGCAATTTGTTCTATTTGACTTGTTAGCACGCCTATCCTAGAACCTCAATGCCCCTCTGATGTGGTTGTACTTACGGCCCAGGCAGATACGTGGTCCACCGTTGAAGGGGAGATAGCCCCAACCAGGACGCAGACCAGCCCACCGCTCTGGCTTGAACTTCTCCGCATCTGCACCAAAGACTGCCTCATCTTTGTGCATCGCAAATACGTTATATATAATCAGCGTGCCCTTCTTGACAAGCAGAGGCTCACTCCCATCTCTACCACCTCCAACGGGCAGCGTCGTGTCTCTTGTCGCCTCCCGCGCGTTGGTGGGTATCACAGGGTGCAGACGCAGTGCTACTCTACTTGTCAGCGCACGTTCTCTCGTTCCCAAAGAACCCCCCTTGTCTCTTGTCTCTTGTGTAATTGGAAAAGGGTGTGGTGACACAAACTTACACTCTTGAACGCACCAGCGAAGGTATTCCATCTCCTTCAGCTGCTCTGGGGAGGGTGGCGCGTCGCCGCAGACTGCGAGGACGTCCCGTCTCAGCGTTTCATACATGGCGGGCTCCTTGGCGAGCATGAAAAACAAATTGCACAGCACGCTGGCAGTGGTGTCTCGACTTGCCACAAGCAAGTGCAGCATCTGATCTCGTAAGACTTTGCGGTCCGAGGTGACTGCCGCCAAAGTTGTCAGCACATTGTGCTGCGGCGACTCGTCTGGGTCAGCGCCCTGCAGGGCCTCGTCGATAAAGTCATCAATATAATTGAAGACGCGTTTCTTGGCCTGCTCAGCGCGGCGGTTAAAACGGAAAATCTGGAGGGGCCCCAGGCACATCTTCTTGATGACTTCTTCTGAGCATGTCGTGTAGTCCTCAAAAAATTGCCACTCCTTGCCATGGGCCTTTGTCTCATCCAGCATGCCAGAAGACTTTGATGTGAGAAACTCAGTGGCGAAATCCATTGTGAGAGCAAAGTAAAGTGGCTGAAGATCTACCTCAGTGCCGCTCTGGGGAACATGACGTAGGAAACTTTGAAAATGATTTTCAAGTATGGCAGTCATGGCTTGTTTGTCTCTTTTGGCGAAGCAAGGTCGAAGCAGAGCCCTGGCGTGGGACCAAGATGCCCCGTTGACGCTGAAGATTCCGGTCCCCAGGAGTGTGGATATGGCATTGAGCCGCATTTTGGGGAGTTCAAAGTCATTGAAAGACGTAGCAAGTATTTCTTTTATATTCCTGCTGTCGCAGGTAAAAATTGTCTGCCAGACACAGCTCTTCACAGAGTATGTGGATCCAAACTGAGCGAACAATTTGCATGTTGAGGCGAGGTAGTTGTCTTCGCATTTTGCGAAGATAATGTTGTAGATGAAATCAAAGCCAAAGAATTTGTCTTTGACAGGACTGCTGGGGCGTGTTGTTTTGCTGTGCCTGTTTCGCCTTGTAGCAATGTGTCGCAAGGCCAGAGAGTAAACAAACTGCAGTATCGTCGGCACGACTAGCAGGAGAGACAGGGCTATTGCGTATTGCATTTTGAAGAGGAAGAAAGAGAAGAACGATTTAATGGGTAACCTTTAGACATCGATGTGAAAGAGTTGACCTACGACCAAGTCTTCGCCACTACGCCTAATATATACAGCTCCAGGAGCTGCTCATCACTTGGCTTTTGGTCACCTGCGGCCTCCGAATTGACGCTAATCAAGACACTATCCACTAGATCATCACTTTACATGAGATCCAGGTCCATGATATTCTTTGTTCACCGTGACAGAATCTCAGAAAATGTGACGGACGAATCACTTGGCCTTGATCCCCTCCTTCCACCCCGGCCTGCTTCCTTTATTGCCCCATAAGCCGGGGTAAAACACGCAGTAGTCACAGCGGTCCTCTGCATCTCGTCACGTTCTACAGAGAGGCTCTCCGGTCCCAGCAGTCTGGTGTGTATCCGATCCTGCAGGCGTGAGCGCTTGTGGCATCCTCGACTTGAGATCCGGTGCCTTTGTTCTTGGTCCTTCCCCAGCGGCAGCCGAGAGTCTGGTTCGTGCGTCCTCTCGCATCGTACTGCACCGCATCGATGGCAACCCTGACCTTGTCGTCTTCGTTTATGGCGCCCGGAAAACTGAGGGACGGACTTTGGCGCTGCGCTGTGCGTCGAGTACGGCCGCCAGTGGCAAGTGAAAGCAGGAGTCCACAAATCAGTTGACCAAACGCAAAACAATTTGTACTTTTAATCCAGCTTGTTTCATGTAAATTAAAGTAAAGAATGACCTTCAACGCATACAATGTCCTTCAATTGCTTGATGGTGAGTTATTTTTCTTCGCATCATGCAGCCATAAACTCAAATGCAGCTCCTAGGTCAGTCAGTGTAAAGCCACGTAAGTGGGAAAAGAATCTTGCCCACAAGGGTCTGGCCAGTACAAATGACGCAGTCGATTTATCTACTCTCACTATTGCAATAGATCTACCAGTACCAGAATGCTGGGACTGACAGCGTCAATATCTGCTCGTATTTGCCTGTGGATCCGTAACGGCTGGGTACAGTATACCAGGACCACGGGTCCGGGTCGTCTCCCGACTTGACCAGTGCAATTTTTCCAGCTGGATATTGTCAAAATCACTGTCACCTTTTTTGCTTTTTCCCAGGGCGGCGCACGCCACTGCCGAAGCAGACTGAGCGTAGGTTCACACCAACTTGCAGCTCCCAGATACTACCATGTCCGGACGGCAGAAGAGCATTGCAGCGCACAGACTCCACTCGGGACCTTACACAGGAAAACCCCTTTTTGGCTCTGTTGCCATTGTTGGGGCCTCCATCGCAATCGTAACACTAGATCGATTGGCCAAGCATATCGCACACGGCGGAGCATGGTCCTACGTCGCCCACCGTGGTTGGTGACGATCGCCGGGACGAGGCGCTCCCCGTGGCCAAAGCATAATCACCCTCTGGTATTTCCAGGTTCTGTGGTAATGCCGATCTGTTTCTCGCGCGCTGGCGTGGCACAATCTGCGTCAAAGGTAGCTGAGGGCTGGGGGGTGCTCTATTGTTGCTCGTTTCACAAGATTCAGATATAGTTTTCTGGTCTCCGAGCTGCCACAAAGAATAATATGAAGGGGCTACTGATTATTTCAACGCGTTTCTAAAGCTTTGGTTCATCTGAATTCCAGCACCGTGTTCATTATCACTCATCTGCCATCCAATTCATCCAAACTAGTCCTCGCCTCCTCCGTCATTATCTTGACCCTTTCTTTCCCAGCATAGCACTATTGACATTACCATCATGTCAGAGAAGGAAGTCCAGTTTCTTACGCCGGACTCCTCTACTGTTCAAGGTGACTTGGCTGAGATCCATGGCGATCTCCCTGCAGGTTTTGGCCAGCTGCTTTGGCACATGTTCCTTGCTACGGCGGCAAAGTATCCGGAGAGGGATGCCGTTGTAGCGTTCAAGACCCTGAATACCTCCGAAAGAGATGATACTCAAGTTTACTTCCAGCGCTGGAGCTACCAACAGCTTTTGTCCAAAGTTGACGTGGTGGCGCACCGGCTTGGTCATCTGGGTTGCGGCGGCGCTGGCAGCACATTAGTTGCTGTGACCAGGAATATCGCAGAATGGGGTCTGCTGTTTTGGGTCGCGGCCAAGCTCGGCATGGCATTTATTCCATTGGATCCGGGGGCCAAAGATGAGCTAGCAGCCTTGCTGTCTGCTTCTTCTCCCCAAGCCCTCGTTGTTGAGGACGAGGAGATGGCTCGGGCAGTAGAGGCCTGGGCCACAAGGCACAAAGGCTCTGTGCAGGCCAAGATTATTCTGTCTGATACGATCAGGACGGGGTGGCTGCCTCTCGCTCAGATTCTGGCCGAAGCGCACAAGCTGTGCCAAATGAAATGTCAGTTTGACGGCCTCAGAGCGGCCGGCACTAGCAGTACGGCACTCATCATATTCACAAGCGGCACGACGGGCACGCCCAAAGGCTGCGTGCATACCCACGACAACCTCGTCTCCCAGACGCATGACTACGATCCCAATCCCGATCCTGCGTTCGTGGACCGATGGCTCATCCACACGCCAGTTCACCACATTTTCGCCATCAATAATGCCTTGCGCGCATGGCGCATGGGCGGCGCCATCATCCTGCCCTCGCCCACCTTCAGCGTCAAGGCCAGTCTCCGCGCAGTTGTGCAGGAGCAATGCACCATCATGTCTGCTACGCCAACGCTTGTGCGCGCCATGTTGGCCGAGAGCGACTGCCCCGAAGTCAGCCAATTTAATCTCTCCATCATATCGCTGGCAAGCACCATGATATCGCCGGATGATATTCATCTCTGCAAAAAGTCGCTTGGTTGTCGCCACGCGATCCAGGCGTATGGGATGAGCGAGAGCGGTCCTCTGGTGAGCTGGTGCAGACAAGATCCTCTGCTTGTTGACGGCTTCCATTCTGGTGTAGGTAAAGTCCTGCCCGGCGCATCGATTCGCATCTGTCAACCTGGCACCAAGGAAGTTCTATGCGTCGGCGACGTGGGCGAGCTTCATGTTTCCGGATCGTCTGTAATTCATGGCTATCTGGACGTGGAAGCAAATAGCAGTTTCTACGCGGAAAATGGGCGTCGCTGGCTGGCTACTGGTGATCAGGCCCGAATAGATGAGGATGGAGTCGTTTACATACTCGGCCGCTACAAGGACTTGATCATTCGCGGAGGAGAAAACATTGATCCAGCCGCCATTGAGAAGGCTATCCTCTCGCTGGCGAATATCGAGATTCAAGTGGTTGGTCGCTCAGACAACGTTGCAGGCGAGATTCCTGTTGCGGTAGTTAAGCGGCCCCTCAACATTTCCAACAGCGCAATCTTTGAGAAGGCTCGCGTTCTTGGCGCTAAATACACACTTGGAGCTGTCTACGATCTTTCGGAGCTTGGTTTCGACGAGATGCCAGTCACTTCACTCAAAAAGCCACGACGGCAGCTTCTCAAAGCCGCTGTTGCCAAGTACATCAAAGACAAGGAGCAGCAGAGTTTGTCTCTTGCACAATCTCAGGGCGTAACTCTTGAGCAATCCATCTTGGTGGAGAGACTAGCCACTTTGTGGGAAGAGCTGTGTGGTGTGAGGCCAGAACTACAACAGAGCGTGCATACCTTTGCCGATAGCATACTGCTATTACAGTACTGCGATCGAGTATTCCGACTGGTGCAGATTCCGCTGTACTTGCAAGACCTGTTCGAGCACAAGAGTATTTTCTCTCAATCCAGCCTCCTTCTGCGACGTCGCTCTGGAAATTCCACATCTCCGCGCGCAGGCCCAGGATCGCCAAGCAGCAGCCAGAACAACCTAGAGCGAAAGCTGTCCATCAACACCGACTATCCCAAGGAGATGCACTCCATTGCCGCCTCTGTACCGCCTAGTGGCGCGGTACCAGAGTCGGTGATTCTGCTGCGTGCCAATCAACTCCGGATGGTCGAAGGCCAGCGTTCTCAATCGTACCACATCCGCCTGGCCTTTCGCATTCCCGCCCTTTCTGGCGCCCGCATCCTGGAGGCGCTGCGGACGCTCGTCGCCAGGACCCCCGTCCTGCGCTCCGTGCTGCTCAAGTCCACCACGACCAACGCGTGGCATCACGCGCTCTGCAGCGAGAGCATGGTCAGCGACGTGCTGCACGAGAGCCAGACGGCGACCGAGGCCGAAGCCAAGCTCCGCCTGAACCAGGAGTCGTCGTCCGCGCTGCGCCTGCCGTACGTCTTTCGCGCCGATACCATACGTTGCTTCGATACCAACAACCACTTCCTCATCATGTGCTTCAATCACGCCGCCGTGGACGCCATGTCGCTGTGGGTGATCCTGCGCAACCTGGACGACCTCCTGCACGACAAGACCGCGAAGCTGGCCGAGCCCGTGCCCTACAGCCTTTGGGCGGACCTGTGGCAGCAGAACCGCGCCAACAACCTCGCCCGCGGCGCCGTCGCCCGCTTGTCCGGCCGCCTGCGCGGCATCTCCCGCTTCGCGGACGCGCTGTGGCCGCCGCAGCGGGCGCCAGGCTGGATGATTGCCGACGACGGCAGCTCGCCGCACGCGGCCGCCCGGCGAGCCGTCCGGGAGACCCTGTGGCGCGGGACGACGTGGGCGTCCGTCGCGGAGGAGCTGCGGTTCCCGCGGCGCGGCCGCGTCGTGCGCCTGCCGCAGCTGGCCGCGCTGCAGGCGGAGCACGGCATCGCGGCCGACGTGCTGGCGCGCGCCGCCCTCGTCCTATTCAATGTCCGGCAGACGCGGGCCCCCTACGCCGTCTTCACCAGCTGGGAGGCGGCGCGCTCCTGGCCCTTTGTCCCCGGTTGGATGCAGGCGCACCTGCCGCCCGCCATGGCCATCGACGGGCCCACGACCCAGTGGCGGCTCAACATGTACGCCGCCGGCGAGGACGAGACGGCGCTGGCCTTTCTCCAGCGCATCCAGACCGAGGAGGCCGCGCTCGCGGAGCACGGCCACGCCCCCTGGGACGACGTTAAGGCGGCGCTAAGCGAGGAGGCCAGCGTCGCGGAGGATGCGTCGTTCCGTCAGGGTTTCGTGTGGGACGTGATGCTCGGCATGTCGGCGCATAGCCGTCGCCATTCGAATTACAAGATCATGGAGCCCATCAGCCGCCACGATTGGCCAGACTGGTAAGTGATCTTTCACCTTTTTTTCTCCATGTTATTGTTGTTGTGGTGGTGGTGGCGTTGTTGTCTCTTGACAGTTTCTCGGCGTCGCACGAGAGAGTTTGCTGATGTGCTTCTCGTGTACCACTCGCACAATACGTACTTTGTCGACACTCACTGACATTGATTCTCTGTAATAGTGGAATATTCTGGAACGCCTTCATGGTGGATAAAGAAAACATGTACTTTATCGCCTCATGGGACACGGCTCAGTTAAACGGGAGCGAGGTGGACTATTATTGTGATGAGCTTGCCGAGGTGCTGCGGGCGCTTGCGTCTACGAGCAACTGGGACCGCCCTTTGAAAGAGGTTTCACCCGCTCTGTGAGCGGCTGCATCTAGATACGAAAAACTCAGGTTGTGCTATGGAGAACGAAGTACAAATTAAATAGCTATTTATTTCAAGCACTTATAAAACATTGTATTCTTTGACTTGCGTGTCCCAGGCGTTCTGCACAGCTGTCTCACAGTACAACTAAGACTCCGACGCCGAGCAACATTGTCGAAGGTGCAAGGTTCGCAAAAATATATATAAATGCTCGCAATGTCATCCGACTTATCATTCAAGTTGGCCTTTTGCAAAATCGGTGATAGCCCTTCATGGTACAAATCACACTCCAACTTTACACGACAACATTTACACGCCGTTATGCCTCGTAACAGAAAGTCTTCTTTGTCCGGTCCTCCAGGCGCCGGATCTTCCAGCACTGCGGCATCGGGCTCATCCAATGCTTCATCTCGCAACACGTCTCCTGCTCGCGGTCGTGGTAGAGGGCAACGAGGACGCGGCGGCTTCGCACAGGCTGGTCCTTCCCGCGGGCATGGGCGAGGTCAATCTGGAGGCAGAGGCAGAGGCAGAGGCAGAGGAAGAGGCAGCGGATCGGCATCCCCAAGCCAGCAAAACATCGGACGAGGTCACCGGCGCTCGCAGAGTCTCTTTGCGCCCACGTCCCTCCCAGAGGCCTTTGGCCCGCTCGGCGTAGAGAACCCTCCCGCCTGGGCCGTCGGCCCGTCGACCATGTCTGAGCTTGCGGACCTGACGGCCTTGTTCTTTTCCAGCGCGGAGGATATTTTTCGTTCGGCGCTGGAGGCAAATAACAATGAAGCGACAACGGAGACGATCCTGGGCACGCAGGCGCAGTCTGCGCTCCGTCTGTTGCAGGAAGGCCTTGGCGACGATGACGAGCCCACGCCAGGCGAAGGCTCCTCAGGTCAGTCCGACCCTGCCGCGCAACCGACGCCGTATCAGCTGAACCCTAGACCCTCGCGGCGCCTCAGGAGATCCTCATCTCCAGTGCGGCCACTGACTGACCGCGAGCTCATGCCTCCGCCCAGCGAGATTCCTGCATCCCGTTCACGCCCCTCAACCTCTTCGTCGAACCAACATCCGCTCCCGAGAGCAGCATCCGCAGCCGGCCCATCATCTTCCTCTCCCACC
>JARDXD010000847.1:0-15021 GCA_029218145.1 Aphanocladium album
CTACCGACGTAGTCGTAGCTGTTTTCTATCAGAAAGGCGACGCGCTCGCCTTCGAGCGACTTGCCGCCGACGGCCTCGCGTAGGCGGCTCCGCGCGCGGGCGACATCAGGGAGGAGCTCGCCATACGTAAACCGACGACCGGACAGGGCGTGGACGACGGCGGTGGACGCGGGGTCGTGGGCGGCGACGGCCTCGAGGATGGGGAGGCGCGGCAGTGGTGTTGCGGGGGAGGACGGTGGTTAGTCGCCGGTTGGCCAGCGACAGTGCTGATCGCGCAATCATGGGTGAGGCATAAGACGGCCGACGACGGCCGCACGCGCGTGTACACACACACCACTTTCAGGCGGAGATGAGGAGAGCGAGGGGGAGGAGAAGGAGGGGCCGTGTGCGTGTTAGCTTGGTTTCTGTCAGGTCTGACGGCGATAAAAGGAAAAGAAAGCTATCGAATCATTGGTAGAGAAAAGCAGGGCTGCTGGAGCGTAGCGCAGGGCAGAGAGAGGGGGAATAAGCTGCGGATGGGAAATGGTGGAGCTCCAGAGACGGCGAAAACGGGTGTAAGCAGGCCGAAAATGGGTGAAGCGAGCAAGGCTCTGGTGGTGAGGTGAGGTGGGATGTGTCCGATTATTTGGTGTTGCAAGCAAGAATTTTACTAGTGAGCGAGCCAGCGGTTTCTGGAGACGAGCTCTTGGCGGGTGCTAATAATAAAAGGAGTTTTTCCCACATTTTGCTGGTGAATGGCGCGCGCCGTCATTGACAATCCACAGACGAGATCGGATAACGTGGAGTCGAGCGAACGACAAGTGGGGGAATGCTAGTCGCGACAATGGGGTTCTTGTTCTAGAAGTCGACATGTCCAATTGGGCGATTTCCCTTCGAATTCGATGCAATTGATATCGGAATACGCTTGTTTCCTTAATTTTGTTTCCTGAATCTTGTTTTGCCTTTTTTTCTTTTCTTGAAGCAAGTCAAGTTTCCCCAGCAGTCGCCCGCCCCTCTGGTCTCAGATAGGGTTGCACTCTTTACATGAACAATCTGCACTGCATACGTGATGTGTTGGGGGAACAGAAAAGACCAAAGCAACATTGCTCACTAGCGCTTCTTTTTCTCGAATCAAGGAGGGTTGTATTGTACCAAGTCACATCGCATACATGGCTTTTGCTCCACCATCTCGCGTGGCACGGCAAGCCTCCAAGCCTTTTCTCCCCTCGAGACGACGATGATCACTCTTAGCGTGGACAACTCACGTTCACCGGACACGACGCCGAGGGGGTGGGAAGGTGGCGCGGGAACCAGGGCCGCCAGCGAAAGGGAAAAAAAGAACCAATGTCTCTGATCAATACGTCCAAGTCTGGAACGAATCATTTCTGACGGGCAAAGTTTTCATTGGCCTTGCCTGGGCGGTGCGTGTCGGCAGTTTTGGAGCGACACACCGCCACTGCAGGCAAGGTAAAAGGTTGGTCGGTATAATGCACATCCCGTGTATTGTATTACCAACGATAAAAGTCGGGACTTGATTTATTATCCAATTTTTTTGGTTTGGATTCCCTTTCTGTCAATTGGGCAGCAAGCGATTGACCGGGTTTGCAAATATGACTCGAGTAGTCTCCATCCAAGTGCACAGCAGCGTGCGTGCGTGCGTCTTTCACGTTGGGGATGATTTTTTTCTTTCTATACGGCTTCCTGCATAATCGTGCAGTATGCTGTGCGTGGCATGCGGTGCGTCTTTACACGACGGAACGGCTGAAGAGGCAGAATTCTTTGTTTCTGGGAAATTGCAACGCAAAAGTTCCCCATCCTCGGTAAATGTTCTGTATTTATTATATTCTTCTTCTGTAAATTACAGCACGCAGTGGCTTGTAGCTATCTCCCCCCCCTGGTTCGTCGCACTGCCGTGTGGTGTGTTTCTGATATGCTATCAAAAAAAGACCAAGACCAAAGCAAGCCTTGCCAATGTACAAGTACATGCCTTTTGCAACACCAGGGGTGCTGCAAGCCAATGGCACCTACCGGCATCATTCTTCTACAGGAAAGCCATCCCGTGCTAGGCTCGAATTGCTTTTTCACGCAGCGACCGCCGGCCAGTCAGCGGGCAAAGCACTCGAGCTGAGGCTTTCAGCAGGTCGTCACCGCCAAAACAGCCCTGCCACTTGCACACACACACACACACCCCCTGCAAGCTGGGCGCTGGGGCTAGCGGCCACCACCCGCCGTACCGGTACCCTGTTTGCAGTTCGTTGCAAGAAAGAAAGGGAAAAAAAGGAAAAAAAATAAGAATAAAAAATTACAGTCGCACTTGGGCACCGAGCACACAAGGTACTTGCTCTCCGTTCCCTCTATTACAGCAAAGAGTAGTGTTATGGGTGAGCGTAGTCGCTGTTGGGTTTCTTCTCACCGACTTGACCGAATCGCACGTCTTCCGCCCTGTGGCGTGGCACCACATACCGCAATCGGATCAAGAGGGCGAGACCATTCAACATGTCAACATAAATAGACAAGCGTAGAGAATGGGGGTATTTAAAAAAAGTAAATATAGCTCTACACCCCGTGTCTTGCAGCTTTTCTGTCTTTACAAGTTTTCTTTTTTCTTTCCTCTTCAAATCCGATCTTGTCTCAATCATCTCATTCTCCCTGCCTACGTCCATTTGCCTCTGACTGACTCCTCTCGCCCCAACGACACCAGCGCCAGCGCCAACGCCAACGCCAACGCCAACAGCTGCCTGCCGCCGCCGCTGTTCCTCTCACTAAACTGACTCTTCCCCCACGCCACACGCGCTCTCGGACACTGGCACGCAACCTTGTCCGTCGCCGTCGCGCACCTCTTTTTTCTTCTTCTTCTGCTTCTTCTTCCTTTGCTCTCATCCAAAAAACTCGCCGCTTTCGCCATCTTGATAGAAGACGCTTTACCAATCGCTTCTTCGCTTTTTACATCTCCCAACTCTTGTGGCTGCTTTGATCAATTGGCGACGTGCGAGGCAAGTCGACAGACGGACACTCTTCTCTACAAAAAAAAAAAAAAAACCGCTACTTGCGGCTAAAGCCTGCAGCGTTCACGGCTACCCATCCACCAAGCCTCAGAAAAAAAAGTTTCAGCACCATTCGCCCCGGATGTTGCGCAGATACGCCCTCGGTTTCTCCTCTGTCGGAAGACAATTCTCTACCATGGGTTCGACAACACCCGTTGAAGATGCCATTCGCGCCAAGGTACGCCTTCAGTTCTCTCAATTGAACGCCCTCCAAACCGCCACCCCGATGTTGTTTACTGACTGGCAAATGCCTTCCCCAGATTACCGCGGCGCTCAACCCTCTGACGCTGGAGATTTACAACGACTCTCACCTTCATTCTCACCACAAGGCCATGCAGGGCAGCACATCCAAGGAGACTCATTTCCGGTACGTACAACTCTCTCACGCAATCAAAAAATCTAACCTGACATGGGTAATGCTGACGCGCTCCAAACAACAGCCTCGTCATCACATCAGACGCCTTCAAGTCCAAGATGCAGCCCGCCCGCCACAGGATGATTTACGCCCTGCTCCGCGACGAGATGGCCCAGGAGGGCGGCATCCACGCCCTCCAGCTGCGCACCCTGACGCCCGAGGAGGAGGCCCGCCAGGCCAAGAAGAAGGAGGAAGACGCCGCCGCCAAGGAAGCCGCCAAAGCTGCCAAAACCGCCGCCGCCAACGAGAATGCTTGAAAATGTCTTGCAACGAATTTTTCGACTACAAGGAGAAAAAAAAACAGGGGGCAGCCGGCCAAGATTGATTTTAGATGACCATTTATGCTCCTCAAGGAGACAAACATTAAGACCGGGATACCAGGCTCCCCAGGATATTTTTTTTGCCACATTTTATACCATCTGGATGCTCGCCCGTTTGACACGGCAGCCCCTCTAGATACTCTGCACACGCCATCACGACTCAAATAATAAAATTCACGATTTCCATGCACTAGGTAGCAAATCAAGTTTTGTACATGTCATTACTGTCGTTTTTCATTCATCTCATCGAGGGTTGGGTATCAAAGTGATGACTATCCAAAGGTGCCGCCGCTCACCCATCTCTTGTGCTATACAACCGAGCCTGCCTTGCTGCTCGAACTACGAGCGCCTGCCGAAGCTCTCTTGCGCATGACCGCACGCATCCTCTCTCTCCTCTGCCGCGCCTCCTCGCTCGTGGAAGCCTGCCGCCTCGTTAGCTCCTCCAGATACTGTGTTCCAACTGGCGTGTTTGATCGAATTGACGATGGCGGAGCAGCAGAAAATATCCTGCCTTGCGCTTGCGGCGACCATGTTTGTGGACTGCGCACGGATCCCGCTATCGTAGCAGCGGCTCTTGGAACAGCCCGCCTCTCAGCAGGAAGAGGGTTCCTGGGAGATGCCGTTTGTGAGGTTGGTGGCGGCATCGACTTTGCCGCTGAGTTGACCCTTCGTTCAGCCGAAGAGCCCTTATGCGGAGACCTTGACGGAGAGATTGGTCGGAACGTACGCCTAGATGCAGACGCGACTCTTCCAACGACAGCGTTGGCAGGAGAAGCAGGCTGCGATGTCGGTTGACAAATCGGTCGCGTTGGCGGAGAACCTCTTTCCACGAAAGTTTTGATAGGAGTGGCAGGCTGGGATATCGGTTGAGATATCGGCCCCGATGGTGGAGAGCTTCTTCCTTCCACCAAAGCTTTGATTGGGGAGACGGGCTGAGATATCGGCTGAGATATCGGCTGAGAAAAGGGCCTTTCATCTGCCGCATCTTCTTCTTCAGATGCTTCCTCATTTGCTACGATAGCTTCCGCAACATCAGCTCCCAGCTTTGGCACGTCAACCTCCATCGAGTCTGGCACTTGCTCCGGCAGCAACACGGGTATTTCCTCGGCAGTCTCCTCTTTTTCATGCTGCTGCACGAGACCGCGGATCGAGGCCACCTCTGCTTCGTAAAACATCAATATTTGGTCAATATTGCTGTTCTTGATTATCTCCCGGTTATACAGCGGCCGGCCACTCTGAATGTTGAACCACTCAATGGCCGAGAGTGGCTCTTGATCGGGTCCGGCATTGTTGACGTAGTCTAGATATTTGAATGAGAACAATCGTATAAAGTCGTCATACAGATAGTCGCGTAGAGCGCGTTCGCCGCGCAGATATTCCAGACAGAGACAGGCCTTGACAAAATTGAGCTGAGTTCCGTTGTACGTTTGCGCATAGTCAGGATATGCAACTCCAAACTCGTGCAGCGGTGTCCACGCAGCGTCTTGTGAGCCCTCCATGTCTTCATCTTCCGAGATTTGTGATTTGGCGCTCACCGGCTCCGATGAAGGCGATACGTGGGCCGCCGAGGCCGAGCTTCCAACATCAACCACCTGTCTGGAAACAATCTGCGCACTCTCCGAAGTAGTATTTGCGGCGCTTTGTGACTGTTTCTGTGAGAGCGTCCCAGGTACAACCGAGCTTGAGAAGACATAATCCTGCGTCTCCGCAACTTGTAAACGCTTCAACGACTGCATCCTATCCTCTCTGCTGGCCACAGTATCTCCCCGGGTTTTGGTTGGGCTTTCGTCACCAAAACTTATCGGCTTGTATCTTCTGATGGGCCTTTCTCTCTTGTCATCCAAAGCCCTTGACGTCTCCGCTATGACAGTCGCCGGTATTACATCATGATCAGGTTGTGCGCATGGTGGTGTATTGGCCATCTGGACGGCATTCTGGCGCGTCTGTTGGCTTGCGAATCGAGCAGGGTATCGATACTGGCCGGTTGCGCCCTCATTGTCTTGTTCTTCATTGTCGCCGCACGGTAGCTGCACTTCCATTTCCTCCTCTTCCTCCAGACTGGACATTGGTGGCAAGCCAGCATGCCGCTTAAAATCCGGGGCAGGCTTTCGGTGCGCTGGTTGGATGTGAGGCGTCTCTTCGACACGCGAGGATTCAAGCATCTGGTCCCGTCTCCGACGCTCTTCCGGCGATGCTGACCAGTCCGAGGCAAATTGTTCTGGAGAGGAGGTAGGCGTGGCATGCACCTGAGAAGACTCTTTTTCCGTGCGTCGTGCAGCTTGTAAATGCTGTCTGTTGTTGCTCGCCATCTGCTTGACGCGCGCTTCATGAGCTGCCGTTACCGTCTGGAGCACGTGGGCAGGTACGTTGCCTGCCCCGTGCGGCCGCCTCTTGAGCTGATGTATCCATGATTCGTCCTTTTCCAGAAGTTCCTGCTGGTCTTTCGCAATTTTCTTGCCGGGCTTGCGAGGTATCGCTTCAACTGTGCCCTCGAATTGTGATGCGCTGTAGGACATTTGTGTGCTGGGGATGTGCGCGCCGCAGATGCGCCACCGTACAGTGTTTGTTTAAGCCGTTAGCCACTCCAACGCATTATCGTACACCTTCAAGCCAGCGGCGCTCGGTTCCAAGAAAACAACAACCCTGATCGTCCCTTTGTAGTCGTGGTGGCCAATATATTCTCGCTAGCGCAACGCGAAGCTTCCATGTTTAACGCGTGGAGGAGTGGCGTCACCTAGTGGAGCCGCTTGTACAGATAGCTCCAGCTGCCTGCGCCGGTAGCTTGTGGCTGCCAACCAGATGAATGCAAGCTGCATCGCAAGGCAGCCACCGCAGCAGATTCCTTGAAACAACTCCGCAGCGACCGGCGCCATCTACAGATTACTCGACCACGCAACACACGACACTCTTTTCCCGACCTCATCGTTTGCTTGGTCACGCCTTGACTGTACCTGCGCAACCCAACCAGGGAACGCTCGCTCGGCTCCCTCTAGCGCCCTCCAAACGCAACAGCGACGTACGCCGTATTCCGATATAAAACCGCGCGCCTCGAATGCCAGCCCAAAAACCATGACAGCTGCACATGAAGCCGGAATAGACAACTTGCCCCGCTGCTAAGTGCCCGCGACACCGACTCCTCGGCATCCGAGTCGTGTGAGCCATGGCGAGCAGCACAACAGCCAAGGCGCCTGGATCACCAGCGTCCGCTCGTGGCTCGCCGTTCAGCCGACGTACTCGACGCGACTCGGTAAACTCGATTTCCGCCAGCTCCGTGATTGACAAAGAGCAAATGTCAAATGCTCTTGACAAGATCCACAACTCAGCGAGCCAGTCCGACGCCCTCACGACCTTCAACGACTTTGCTCCACCACCGAGAGCCTCGCCCGCCGCCGAAGGTAAAAGCTCAACCGGCGATCTCGTTCACCATGGTCTCAGCGGGCTTTATACAAGATTCAGAGAGGCAGTGGGCGCCGTGAGCCCGACGAAAGCGACGAGCAGAGACGACGACACCACCATCGAGACGGCATCAAAACGTACGTCGATAGCTGGGAGCCACATCTCCAAGAATTCGGTTTCGTCGTTGAATCGAAGCGACAGCGCAATCGCCACTCTACCAGAGTCCACGGACGCTATTACAGTGAAAGAGGTACCTTCCAGCAACGCCAGCGTTTCGGGGGAGAGCCGCAGCCTCCAACCACCATCGTCGAGAGGGAGTGCGGGGCTTCCTGCTGGCTTGATGCCGTCATCGTCATCTGGGCGTCCAACTGCTCCCGCAAAGTCCAAAGGCCCCTCCATCTCTGACCCTGCCATCGCTCCTGTTACCGCCCACAGAAATGGCCAGCGAGATACCAGCCGGAGCACGATTCGAACAGACGATAGCGGCGGTCAAGAGACCCGTCGAAGTCTCGGCCGCAATGATACCCACCACAGCCTTCCAACATTAGACATCGCCAGCTTTGACGCTACTGAGGGGCGGCTACCACCGATAGCAAAGACAGACGAAGCTTCTAGTTACGACGGAAGCGTCGATGTGCCCCCCATGTCTCCCCATCTACAAATGGCATCAACCTCGGGAAAGCATGTGCGAACACCATCAGGAAGCTCTTCACTGTTAAGCCCTGACCATATAAGACGAAAACCCGCCGTGATTGATCGAATAAGCCGTTCTAGGTCTACAGCATACTCTGTCTCTCGTGATTCTTCTCTTGACCGAACTGGAAACCAACATAGCCCCGTCGAAATGGCACAGTCCGAGATAAACTACCATGAGGCGCTTGCCCGTCACAGTCTGCATGGCCGCTACATGTCTGGAGATGCTCGCGTTCCTGGCACATCAACACAGCATGAAGGAGCGTCCGACCATATGAGCGCACAGCTGGACAGAATGGGGCGCCACGTGCTGAGCAAGGAGTTTTGGATGAAAGATGACACGGTGAAGGAATGCTATCTTTGCCAGGCGCCCTTCTCTGCATTTAGAAGAAAGCATCACTGCAGGACTTGCGGTTGTATTTTCGATTCAAAGTGCACAAAGCTCGTTTCAGGAGACAAGTTTGGGGTGCAAGGCACGCTTCGTGTCTGCAAACGCTGCTTGGAGGCCATGCATCGTCGTGCCGAAGGCAGCGCGTCAGATGAGTCTGGAGACGAGCAATCATTTATGCCAAAGATCTTTGGTCCGAGCCAACCAAAGTCTGGTCAAGGCTCACCATCTCAGCGGAAGAGAGACGGTGATTTCGTGACACCCGTATCGGAATCCTCACAAGGGAAGCGCCCCAGCGTAACGCCGATGATGGCAATACCCGCAACCCGTTGGGTAAACGAGTCAAACCGCAACTCTGCCGTACTTGAAATCGGATTACCTCAGCTCAGTCGCCCAGGATCATCCCGGTCCTTGAAATCTCTTACCAACGTACGACCTCAATCTTCAGCTGGACACAAACGCCACCACTCCAAGCATGGGTTTCTTGGCCGCTTCAAGCCACCCGAAGAGCGAGCACCATTCAGGAAAGGCATTGATGAGGAGACTTCCAGAAAGTCCAAGTTTCCCGCCTTCCACGACGACAATATCATTGATCCTGAGCTCGCAGATTTTATGTCGGACGACTCTAGCGGAGACGAACAAGTCAGCATTTTTGCGACCATGAGCACTGCAGATTTGCAAACAGCAGGATTTGAGCAAGAAAAGTCAAATTTATCGCCATTTATGAATGCAGGCAGGAAACATCGACATCGGCCTGGAGAGAAGAGCATAAGCGGCATGAGCCACTTCAGCCGGGGCGCTGCAGACGATATAAGCGCGCCGACAAGTGTATTCAATCACAGGCGGAGCAACAGACGGCGCAATATGAGCAACGTTAGTGGTGGAGGCCACCACCTGGGGTCTCCCAGGCCGAAATCCGCCATCTACAAAGCACCGACAGGATCAACAGAAGTCCTTGTTCCACCCGACAATTCAGATCATCTTGCAATGAGGCGCAGAGATTCTGTTCCATTCAATATACCGTCCAACACAGACCTTAATCAGCTGAGCTTGAAGCACATCGACAAGCTTCTGCATCAGCTCTTGGAAGACGCGGAAGTACCCGACCCTGAAGCTTGGAAGAAATCTCTTGTACCCATTCTACTTCAATGCACCGACGAAGTCTCACCAAATGTTGACAAGGGAGAGGATATGGATATCCGACATTACGTCAAGCTAAAAAAAATCCCCGGTGCCAGACCACGAGACACTTCGTATGTTTCTGGTGTTGTTTTTACCAAGAACTTGGCCTTGAAGAGCATGCCACGCAGAGTTGCCAACCCGCGCATCTTGTTGGTGACCTTCCCCATTGAATATCAACGCCACCAGCAGCATTTTATGAGTTTGCAGCCGGTCATTGAAGGCGAACGGGAATACTTGCGAATCGTAGTGCAAAGACTGGCGAAGCTTTCACCACATCTCGTCCTCGTTGAGAAAGGCGTGTCTGGAATTGCTCTGCAATACTTCGCAGAAAACAACATCTCCGTCGCTTACAATGTTAAGCACACGGTGATCGAGGCTGTTGCTCGTTGTGCCGAAGCAGACATTTTGAGCTCTCTGGATAGACTTGCCTTGCCTGTATCCACAGGGCGTTGTGCCAGCTTCGAGGTGAAGACGTTTGTCAACAATAACTTCCTGCGGGGCAAGAAATCGTACATTTTTATTTCTGGCTGCAGGCCGGATTTGGGTTGCACCATATCGCTAAGAGGCGCCGATAGTGCTACTTTGTCAAAAGTCAAGTATATCGTGGAATTTATGGTATACGTTGTTTACAACCTTCGGCTTGAATCTAGTCTCTTGCGGGACGAGTCAATTGAGCCGGATGAAGGAGAGACCTCCCTTTCCAATTCCTATGTCATGAACGAGAGCTTCAAGACCTCGAGCTCTGCAGATGACGGAAAACAAGCATCTCGCACCATATCGCAGCAAACTCCCAACGAGATCCAGCAACAGGCGCAGGCTACAGACAAGACCGAGGTGGATGGCGCTCTGGATGCGGCCCAACCAAATGTGGACCGGCCAAAGCTTTCTTCCATGCATGATTCACATGTCAGTGGTACTGGAGATCCGCCGGTACCAGATGATGTGCCCATGCCAACGTTCTACAGTGACATGGTGGCCAACTATAAGACGAAGATTTTGTCGGCTTCGCCATACGTCAAGTTTACCCAACCGCATCTTTTGATGCGGGCGCGAGAGCAAGAGCGACGACTGCTGTACCTTCGGCGCTTGATGGACCAAACTGTTGTCGATGAACAGGACGATTCCAGCACAGACCGAACGAAATTTCAACTGATCAAGCCTGAAATGATTGAAAAAATCGGCCAAAAAGCACCAAAACAGATCATGGAAATTCTGCACGCAATGCATGATGCTGAATATGACAAAGCGCTTCTCAACTACCAAACCGGAACTCGGCAATGGGAAGCGTACATCCAAGGAAACCTGGATCTGTTCGACCCCTACTCGCATCAAAATATTGTCGTTTTGTATTCGGAGATCTGCACCGAAACGAAAATCCCGTGTACGGAGCCCAGCCTCGTTGCGATTAACTTTTACGACGAACAACACGTAGACACGGGCATGGATCCGGATTGCACACTGGGCCAATATATTCAAGATTTGGCAGAGACAAAAGATGGACTCTGCGATTCAAGCGGGTGCGACAGAAAATTGAGCGAGCATCATCGTACCTATGTGCATGACCAATACCGCATTACCGTCTTTGTGGAAAACGCACCGCGAGAGATGCCTAGACTCGCTCATCTTGGCGACGGTATCACCATGTGGACATACTGCAAAATATGCAAGAAAGATTCGGACGAGGTCCCAATGTCCGATGCCACTTACAAATATTCTTTCGGAAAGTATCTCGAGCTACTCTACTGGGGTCGCGGGCTGCGAATCAAACATGGCATTGACTGCCCCCATGATCACTACAGGGACCATGTTCGTTACTTCAGCTACGACGATGCGCGAGTTCGTATTCACTGGGACCCTATTGACCTTTTGGAGATCGTGGTGCCGCGAGCTAGAATTACCTGGAAGGTTCAAAACGATCTGAAACTGAAGAATGAAATCTTCACCAGGATGGAACAACGCTGGCGCAAGTTTATGTCGTCTGTCAAAGCGAGACTCCAAAGCATCCGTATTGACAGTGTCTTACCAGAAAAGGCTGATCTGTGCAAAGCGGAAGTCGAAGTTCTCACGAAGAAGATGCAAGAAGAATTCCCGGTCATGCTCCGCAAATTGGAAGATGTCTACGTCAACTCGAAGTACTACGAGATTGTACCCTTCAATAGCCTCGTGCGTGAGATGCTCGAGGTTGCCGGCGAATGGGATCAAGCATTTGCCAAGTTTGAAGCAGATTTCCTAGGAGACAAGGATATGCGGCAACTGACTATGCTTCAGTTGAAGAAAATGTTCACCGATGAGTCTAAAGAGTCCATGTCCACCTCAGAGGAGACAATGGTCTCAGCGACCGATAGCGACGGTCGGCCATCGCAAGGTTTCTCTGAAATTGATGAGAAAAGCACGCAGCCCACAGAGTATACAGACATGGATGGCAGTCTATTACGTACTCCGGACGGAAGAGAGATGAGCGAGTACAATGAAAAAGTCGAAATACCAGCCGATGGTGCCATTGAACGTGTCGAAGCACTTGATCTCGCCAGTTCTGTCCCCATTGTCTCTAGCCCGACCCGACCGTCCGAGAAGACGAGCGTGGAAACCTCGCAAGCCGAAAGCGCTGATTCGGTCGACTCATCTCGGACAGTGCTGCCGTCACCTGCTCAGGACATTGCGGCGGGCGCCGTGGGCAATGGTCAATCGCTCACAGAAAAGGTTGATCGTATGCGACGCGAGCAAGCACGCAAAGCGAGCGAAGATGCAGGTAGCAGCAAAACAGATGATCCCACACGTTCGTCACCGCCGATGGTTCGCGCTATATCTCACCCACAGCGCATTCCGAGGGCAATGGCGACCCCAGGTAGCTCAACAAACACCGGAGATCAGACGGAACCTGTCGGTGAGCAACAAGGCGAAGGGTCTATCAAAGTCGACAAGCGATTGTCAGAAAGACTCGGTTTATCTGCTCTCAAGCAGCGCGGGAAATCTGCCGCCTCAGGAATTCCCCGTCTTGTTACCAAGAAGAAGGAGTCAAAGGTTTCGACCCTTACAAGACACTTTGAGCAAATCAGCCGGGAGTTTGAGAAGGAACGTATTCGTGACAAGAAGAAGCGAGCAGCTAGTCTTCGACACCCTCGTGCGCTGCTACCAAGAACTTCCACCAAAGTCACGATCCAGGTCTATGATGACTTGAATGCAGCCTTTGAGGAGCCCGCTCTGATGAATGACACAGGCGGTGAGCGCAAGATGGAGCAACCACCCAATCCAGCACAGCCCGCTGGAAATACCGAAATCGTCAAGGGCGGCCGGCTTACCGAATCGCCTCCCCCAATGGACCCTGTACCGAAGGCCCCTGATCAAATATCCGTTGCCGAGACAGACGACACTACGACTGGGAGAGAAAATCAGCACGACTCAGACGACGAGGAGCGTGCAAGCGACACTGAACCTAGTGTCAGTGATGAGTTTCTACCGGACATCAAAGAGATTGCGGACTCCACACAAGAAATTCCGCTGGAGCTGCCTAAGCACCAGAAAAATACCCTGATGAAGTATCTCACCAAGTTCTGGGCCGAAAGGTCAGCCAGTGGCTGGTCAGCATTGGAGTATCCTATCAACCCGACAGATCACATCTTTGTCGACTCCAATATCATTGTGCGCGAGGACGAACCAAGCTCGGTGATTGCATTGGCCTTGAACAGCGACGACTATAAAATAAAGCTCGATACCATTCGTCGTGAGGCTCAAGAGATGTCGCAGGATGAAGGATCGGATGGCACGGCCGAGCCGAAACCAGTTCCTGTTTCGGAGCATCTGCAGCGCCACTCAGACGCAAGCGACCTGGAGAAGAGTTTATTGCGCATCACGGGAACGCATTTGAAATACCAGTTCAAAGAAGGTGCAGCTATCATGACATGCAAGATCTTTTACGCGGAGCAATTCGACGCTCTCAGACGAAAGTGTGGTATCGCCGAGCGTATTGTTGAATCACTCTCGCGCTGCATGAAATGGGATTCCCGTGGTGGTAAAACCAAATCTGTGTTTTTGAAGACGTTAGATGACAGGCTGGTGATGAAGGTGAGGCCACCACCCAAAAACTGCAAAAGGAAATGTATAAACTGACCTTGCTTAGTCCTTGTCTCCTATTGAGACGTCGGCTTTCCTGAATTTTGCCCCCGGCTATTTTAGTATCATGGCAGAAGCATTGTTCCACGACTTGCCATCTGTTATTGCCAAGATGTTCGGCTTCTTCCAAGTTATCATCAAGAATCCGATCACTGGCACCGATATCAAGCTCGACCTCATTTTGATGGAAAACCTGTTTTACGACAGATCGCCTACCCGAATTTTCGACTTGAAGGGCTCTATGAGAAACCGTAAAATTCAGTCCACTGGCGAGCAAAATGAGGTCCTTTTGGACGAGAACATGGTCGAGTACATTTATGAGTCTCCCCTGTTCGCTCGTGAGCATTCCAAGAAACTCCTGAGAGCATCCGTTTGGAATGATACACTGTTCCTTGCTCGACAGGACGTCATGGACTACTCGCTCATGATTGCGGTCGATGAAGCTAGAAAGGAGCTCGTTGTTGGTATTATCGATTGTATCAGAACGTACACGTGGGACAAGAAGCTGGAAAGCTGGATCAAGGATCGTGGATTTGCTGGCGGTGGTCGCAACCGCCCAACTGTCACGAGTCCAAAAGAGTACAAGTCTCGCTTCCGAGAAGCAATGGCAAGGTACGAGAAGCAAACCCAAACATGACTCCAAATTTACTAACTGCTTTTCAAGGTATATCCTGCAAGCACCAAACTGCTGGCATTTGTTCAACAATACCCAGTATCCAGTGTACTATGGACGCGCCAGGTTTGAAGACCAGCCTGAACTGCAAAACTAAACGAGAAATATGATTTGATTGCCTTGGGATGTTTCTTTTTTCATTTGTTTGGGAATTTATGGCGTTGGAAGATGGCAGAATTTTATTCATGAATTGGGCATATAGCTATTCCTTTGATATGCATAGAGCGGGTTAATGATGACTACATTTGACGACAGTGGACTGGTCACCGTATAAGATTGAGGTCTCGCTACTTGTGAGAGCTTGGATTTTGAAAAAGACATCAAAAAATCAATATAACTGGCCTTGGGCAAAAAATATCTTAATCGGTACTGCGTGATGACTTGATATAGTACCGACTGGTGTAAGACCCAGCGACCAGCGTAAACTCGTAAAGCGGGTCTCGATGAACCACGACCGACTCCTTCTCAACATCCCTCATTCAAGCCTGCCACAGAACTCGCCATGATTATTCGTATCTACAACGGCCGTCCCTCATGTCAATAGAACTCAACTGGGAGACGCTCACGAGCGGCCCAGATGGCGATGCGCTGGCGGAGCGCATCCGCGCCTTCATCCACGACAAGTTCCAGAGCGTGCCCCTGCCACGCTTCATCAAGTCAGTGACGGTACACGGCTTCGACTTTGGCAGCATCCCTCCCGAGCTGGAGCTGAAGGACATTGCCGACCCGCTGCCGGATTTCTACGAGCAGGAGCTGGAAGACGACGAGAGCGACGACGAGGCGAATGAGGAGGACGACTACAGCTACCACCACCCCCACCC
>JARDXD010001024.1:0-15015 GCA_029218145.1 Aphanocladium album
GAAGTAGCGGCCCTATGCCACTAAGCCGCTAAATCAGCTACTATGAGGGAGATATAGATATACTATTGGTATATACGTGCTGATATAGGGTAGGCTATTCACAGTCTTGCAGCATGAACGTTTCAGCATACCAATCAAGAGATGCCGGCGGAGATGACCTAGGAGAGGGCACAGACACAATTCAATAGTCAAAGAGTCAGACATTCTTCTCTTTCCTTTTCAGACGGCCTGGATGGCAGCTATCGACCGCTGAAGGCTTGGAAATTGATTGTGCGGTGCGGCGCTCAATCTATGCGCACGTTTCCCCCACCGCGTCAGGACGAGTTGTGCCACCGCAAGAAACATTAATGACGCTTGAGAGCTAATGCGTCCAAGTTCGAATGTGGATAAAATGCTTTTCTGGTCTATCTTGGGGCTGATTCTACCATTTTCTTTTCACACTGCGTTCGCATTGCTGCACTGTTGAAGAAGCGTTCTAGTATGGGCAATCATTTGTGGCGCCACGTCCCTTGGTGTGGCATGTGTAGTGTGTTGCCGCCAAAAACAAGGAGTATCAGGTCGAAGACAGTCAAGATGGAGGAATTGCACAAGCAGCGGCTGTCAAAAAAAAAACAACCAAACAAATCATCTATGGCCCACGGATCTGGAGATTAAGTAACTGGCCGGATGCATACGCTCAATGTGGACGCTTGGCGAGTCGGCCACTCAGTGTCGTGCCTCTGCGGAACCGCCAGGGCCGGCGGGACCAGACAATGCTGTGCACACGCAACGGCTGGGTGGAGAGGCGAGGAACAGGCGAAACTTAACCCTGTCGCCCAGTGCCGTGGCTGTTGTCAGACAGGGCGGGGCCGGGAAAGCTTGTGTCCAGGCCTAAAACAGCGCGGGCCAGGGCAAAGGGCACAGGGGCTGGAGGCAGACGAAGCTGACAGCCAAACTGGAGCAGCTAATTTGCGGCGCCGGGTCGAGAACACGAGCTGCTCATTACAGAACGGGGACTTCTGGGGCAGAGCAGAGCGAGGATAGGAGAAGGCAACAGTGACAGTTGTTGGCAATTCGAGCTTGTTTCAGAGAAAACCGCAGACAGCGGTTTTCCTGCAGCCCGCAGCGTTTCCTTTGGTGGGAAAATTAGCAAGTTGTTTGCTGTGTTCTTGGTGGAGTTGACACATGAGCTTGTTTTGTCCCATGTTGTCCCGTCTGGCAAGACGGCGCGTCGATCAAGGCAATGCCGCGGCCGCTGGATTCTGGAAGCAGCTGCAACGCTAGGTAAAGCATGCATATGTTTTGGCAAAGACGGAGCAAGGCTGCCAGTGAAGGGTAGGGTTAGCCTCATTGCTACGAACATTTTCGCGTAATGCAGCCTGTTCGTGCAGTATGATCTCGTGATTGACGAGTCCGAAGTGGGAAGACTGTCCGAGGCGCGGCTGAGAGGGCGTTCGGAGAGGACGAGAGGACGCTGGAGTGGCTCTGGTGGTGCGCCGCGCCATGGCCTGACAGGGCTGTGCCGAAGGTGCTGGCGCAGGGGAGAGCCACTTTCGGTTATGGCTTTTACGAGAACAAGCTTTTTCTTCGGCGAGGAGCGGAGACGATTCAGTTTGACGATGTCCATGTCCTTGGGAGGAATGGGCAGACTGCTCCAGTGTAGCCCCTCTGGCTGAGCGCATCGATGTGTGAATGGCTGGATGGCGACGGCAATCATGCGACCTCTGTTTTTCTACTTGTTCCTGTTCTTGTTCTCCTTGTTCTTCTCGTTCTTCTTGTTGTCTTTTTGCCGACAACATGCTTTGCAAAACCGGTTCAAACTTGGTCGAGTGAGTGGCAATGTTGGCAAGGGTAGCGAAGACATGTAGCGTTCATCGCAGTAGACTCCCAGCTGAAAACCGTCAGACCGCAGCGATCTTCAGGCGCTGAGACGCAAGGTGTTGGGACAGCCAGGCAATCAGGGCGATGATAATATGGCGTTGTGGAGGTATGTTTCGTAGGACGCCCGCTGCAGAGGGCAATTGGCCCAGAGGCTGTGACACTGGGTCATTGACGGACGAGATCTGCGTCGGGGAGCAGGTATGGGCGGAGCCCGCGCGGGGCGCACAGCGTCACAGCAGGTCTGGAAGGCGGCGGCGGCATTCTTTTATTAGCTCCATGCAGAGCACGCTGGCTGATTGCCTGTCTGGGCATGAGCCCGTCATCCAGTGGACGGCAGGACAGGCAACCCAACCCGCAAACCGATGGGACGGGGGGACAGAGGGCCTGCCTATCCCTTTTTCTTGACGTCTGTGCCAAAAAAAGGAACATGCGGACAGTTGATTTGACAGTTGCGCTGTGCATTCTGGAATGATTTGATGTGTTTGCAGTGACCGAGTCGAAATTGGCTTGTTTGCTGCTGGCATAAGTCCTCGGAGCGCTTTTCAACCTCGACGACATATGGGAGGGGGCGTAGCAAGGGAGAAGCAGCATCTGCAAGAATTTAGCCGAGAAGGAAGGGATGGGCACATTCATGATGGCGAGCGCAATCTTTGGGCGGTTGAGGTGTCTCGTATGGCATTGGCGGGATTGGTGGCATTGGGCATTGCTAGGGATTTGCTAGGGAAAAATAAAAAAAATATTGGTACACATACTTCTCCTTTAGTGGAGCCAATAATGGAGAAGGATGGGCACAGATGGAGGAGGGGCACGCGAGCAACACGAGAGGACACGCGACCTGGAAAAAATCATGACGGCAGCGTAAATTGGAGAGAAACAGAGCGGAAAGAAACAAGATGTATGCAGTTGAAAGAAATGATGCTGTATTCGAAGTGATGAGGTCTGTCGAGTTGAGAGAGAGGGTTCAGGGGTCTTTGTCCGCTGTCGAAACTCTGCACGCAGCAGCTGTTGGGGCTGCTAGTTACTGGTACGTACCTACCTAGAGCACGAGGAACCGCTAATCCTGAACACGGTGGACTCGTAATACAGTCCAGTATAGGTAGGTACACTGCCCCCGTCAGCACCACCATTGTGGATCGACACCGAGGGCGCATTTCCCTCTATTGTCCCTTTTTTTAAGTTTACTCAGAGTAAATAGGTAGATGGTATTTTGCCCTCAGTAATTGCTTCCAGTATCAATCTTGCAAAATGGATGCAACTGGGCGCAGACAGGTGTGTGGTGGAAAGCACCCACAAAAGGAAACGCAAGAACGCTGGAGAAGCTCACATTTCGACAATAGCCTCTCAAACATTTGAACAGGCACATCAAACATGCATACGGATACGCAAACCAGGCTGGGGGGCCGAGTCTCGCAGATCGGATACCGCAAGCCAAGCCTGCGTGGCGTATGTAGGCACTCTGGAGTCTGTTCCAGGCTGAGGCCCGCCCTGCTAGAACTAGAGCGGCCTCGACCTGGCGCTCGTCTACAGTAATACGCCTACCTAGGTAGCCGGTTGTCACCTAATGAGATGGCCCTGATAATAATAACGCCAAAAAAAAAAAAGTACCAGTACCACAGTTGTTGCGCCCAATAATTACCAGACTAGTTGCTTTTCTGCAAAGCGTCGCCTGCTTTGTGTTCCTGAAGCCACTTCAGATGTAGCCCAACCTCGCATCCACCATCCACGACTCATCCACGACTCATCCACTTTCCTCCCGCAATCGACACCTCTCCTTATATTTGCCTCTTCCAACCTCATTTCTTCTCCGCGCCCTCCTTTCCTCTTTTCGCTTTCCCTCCTTTACAATCCTACATTGTCTGTCCTTGCTCTGCTTCCTTTCTCCTTGTCGCTGTTTGTTTCCTTCACCACTTCATATTGCTCCTCCTTCTCTTCTCCTCTTCTAGACCCGGCCGTACAACCTCGCGCACCCCCCCTTCGCAAATGAGTTCGATTATGCGACGTTGATTTTCCCGCTTGTGCCACGACGAACTCTTTCTTGACCCTGGCACCGGCACGCGACAACCCGTGAACGAGGAACGAGTTTATCGAATCGCTCAAGAACCGATCGCAAACGTCTATTACTCTCCGTCGTTACCTCCCGACTCGCAACCATGGTCTTTCAATCTCTAGCCAGGCTGCGGCCTGGGTGCGTGTCTATCCCACGCCCCTCCAAAATCTTTACGCGAAAGCTCATGCTTCCCTTTGCTGCTGTCGCCGTCCTCAGCGCAAAGCTGCTTCACATATACGCTCATCGCCAGGCCTTATCGACCGAAGACCTGCTTCGCTGGGGTGCCTCATTTTTTTTTCAAGACGTCGTCTTCATACTCTTCGTACGCATGCTCCTCGAGAGTCGCATGCCCATATTTTCCGTTCTAGGCTCGGCCATCACCATGACTGTCCTGGTTCTCAGCTGCGGCACCCTCGCCTGTTACATGACGATATATACCGAACCTGATTGGAACAATGCTGGAATCGTTCTTGACCCTGCCTGGTGGGCAGTTCTGCCTACCGGCTTAGCTTCTCTGGCCTTTGTGTCTGCCGCCATGACCGTCATCGCGGCCGCAACCCAACAGTTCTGGATTGTCATTGCCGACATGACTTCCGATGTTTTATTTTGGCCGTTCCGCCGCTGCTTCGGCAAGAACAAGTACGAAAGCCTCACCCAGGCGCCCCCGAACAAGTATGAAGACGATACTCTCAACTCCTCCGACGCACAGGGCTTGCTGGGATATCGCGACGACGATGCCGCCGAGCAGGGCCTGCACTTCGAAACGCAGCTGCCCGCCCCCTCCAAGTCTGCTATTGGTGGCTATATCATCTGCGGTTTGGTTGTCTTTACCACCATCATCACTACCGTGCTACGACCTCACGATTCGGCCTACACTCTCATGTCCTGGACGCTGCCCCTGCAGCCCATCGTCGATTTGTCTGGTGATGGCGGGCCTGCCCTCATCACCAGCCACAACAGCGGCCCCAACAGCATCTCAGATCTTCTCAACGGCAAGACTGCGCTCTCTACCCCAATTCCGCTCCCCTGGCTGCCCCAAGACAAGCCGCTCAAGGGTTTCGAGGATTGGTATCATGATGGCGCCCAACACTACAGCGCCGAGGCTGACCCCCTCAAAGTTTCCAACATGCAGGACGGAATCATTTCCGATCTCCGCGGTAAGCTCGCCGACGTCGACATTCGCCACGTTATTGTTGTCAAAATGGAGTCGATTCGCAAGGATGTTTTCCCCGTCAAACAGGGTGGCAAGATTTGGCGCAAGCTGGTTGAGGCCACCTCCAACAAGACGCTCTCCGACGAAGTCCGCGACAGACTCGCCACTTTGACCCCCATGGCCAACTCGCTCACCTGCGACTTTGACGACGGCTTTGAACACGCCAACCGCACATGCAGAGGCGGCATCAGCGCAAACAACGCATTTACCGCCAGTACTTATACCCTCAAGAGTGTCATCGCCACGCTCTGCGGTATCGGCCCCGTCGCCGCGGATTTCAATGTCGAGGCCAAGTCCCACTTCTACCAACCTTGCCTCACCCACGTCCTGCACGCATTCAACGCCATCAACCATACCGAGACCAAAAAAGGTGGGAAGGAATTCCAGCCCTACCCCTGGAAGTCGTACTACTTCCAGGCCGCCACCGACTCCTTTGACAACCAAGGCGCTCTGTTCCCCATCCTCGGATACCAGTCGGAGAATGTCATCACCAAGGAGTACCTGCAAAGCGAATCCGCCCGCTTTGGCAAGTCCACGTTGAGCGACGTCAACTATTTCAGCATTCCTGAGGTTGCCCTCGAAGACTACATAAGGGAGGCCTTCCAGCTAGCCAAAGAAAAGAACGAAAGAGTTTTCCTCACTCATCTTACCAGCACCACCCACCACGCCTTTGGCATACCCTCCGAGGAGCACTACGTCCACATGAGCGAGGATAAGGACCTCGAGGACCTCTCCAACTATATCAACGCTGTGGGCTACAGCGATCGCTGGCTGACCAAGATGCTTTCTATCCTCGAGGAGCAGGGCGTTGCTAACGAGACTCTGGTCGTATTTTCTGGAGACCACGGCATGCCTGTTGCCGAGAACGGCGTCGCAACCTACCACAACGACGAGACCGCCAGCTTCCATGTACCGATTGTGCTGTCCCACCCCAAGCTGCCCAACCTAGCCATCGGCGACGTCGTGTCAACCATGCAGATCCTCCCTACCATCCTGGATCTCCTGAGCGAGACCGACTCCCTATCCGAAGAATCGAAACGTGCGGCTACGGACCTCGCCAAAAACTACGAGGGACAGTCGCTTCTGCGCCCGATGCACGCTGCTCTCAGCAACGGCCACGGCGACTGGCAATTTAGTGTCACCAATCCCGGCGGAGCCACCCTGGCAGCTCGCGACGGCAGAAACCCCAACTGGAGGTTAACTTTTCCCATCACCTCTGGCCAAGATTGGCATTTCGTTGACGCCAGCTCCAATTCGAGCGGCATCTTCTCTCTTTCATTTGATACCCTCCGCAGCCGTGCTGAGTCGCAACTCGGAACAGAAGTTGCAGACTGGCTGGAAGAAGCAGCCATTGTCAGCCGTTGGTGGCTCGACGACAACCAAAAGCGATGGCATTACGGTAAATACGCCGCAAGCGAAGATAAAGATTCATAGAAACTGCTAGAGCATTCTACAGCATAAATAAGGAACAAGAAGCTTCTTGTGATAGAGTCTCGCGACGGTGTATACCCGTTGCCTAATATTTGCCGCAGGTCGGCCTGTACAACAAATAGCAAGCATGCCATCTTAATACAATATACGGATGACTAAATGTTCTTTTTGTCGTTATAGCTCTCCTTGAACCGTTTTCTTTCCTGCATGCCATAATGCCGTTGTGCATGATACGATGTTGCCGCATGTATGGTGTCTCCACACATCGCAGGCTCGCGACAGGGACCAAGTCGCTGTCTGTACAGCCCTTGACGAGTGTTGGATTGTATACCAAAGCATAACCTGCGGTATTGAACCGACTGCTCCATAGAAAGCGCCTTCTGTTCGAGTAAAGCCGTCACAAAACAGATCTGCCAACGGACATCAAGTTTCAACACACGAGGGGCATTTCAGAGCAGTCATTGCACTTGATGTTCAAGGCAATCGGATTTATTGGTGAATCACTAAGATGGTTGAATGCACGAGCCATATAGAAATATAGAAGATAAGACAGGTAAAAAATGAAGAGGAAGACGAAGAAGAAAAGGAAAAGAGTCAAACTAAACTTTACAAAAGACACACACCATAGTCAAGCAGAGCCACGCTGGCAACAACTAGGCCACGACGGTGACGGCACCGCTGGGCGCGACCGAAGCCGCCGCTGCCGTCGTGACGGCCGGAGGACATCCGGGGCCGCCCTTGCCGTCGCAAGGCGGGCAGCCAGGACCACCCTTGCCGTCGCATCCCGGGGGCGTGCTGGGCGCCCGGCAGTCGGGACCGGTCTGTCCGGGAGCGCAGCCGATGCCAGCTGTGCTGCTGCTGCTGCTGGGGCGCTGTGCACCACCCGCGACAATGCACTTTCGCTATAACTTGTTAGATTCTCGCCCGGCTTAGACTCTGATGCTCATGCTGTTTCCGAGGCAGCTCATGCCAGAGAAATGGCATCATGAAAACCTTGTCATTGCGTACGAATCATCGGGTGGTAGAAATAAGTAGTTAACCCATACTTTCAGGCAGAACAGAAGAATGCAGTCTTGGCAGCTAGTTAAAGGCGGGAAAATCTCATCGTCAAAGGACCTTACCAACAAAAAAATTGGCGTGCCTATATTTCCAAACAATTCATTGAGGCAGTCGAGTACCATGCGCTGCTCTACACTTGTACCAGTCGTGCTCGCCTCGGCGGGCTTGTCGCACGGCGCCGAGCAGGTTGCAAATGGCGCTGCCAATCCTTCGGCTTTCACCATCCCGTTAACTCTAAACGACGCACTCTCTGCATTTGGGGGGCAATGACCTAATCCAGAGCTCGCTTGGAGGCCTTGCAGGTATCTTCGGACGTGATCTGGAGTACGACGTTGTGGTTGTTGGAGCTGGCACTGCAGGAAACGCCATCGGTCTGTGTCCGGCGGAAGGCGGCTACAAAGTTGCCAACATCGAAGCTGGCGAATTCCATGAGCTTTCCAAGCCCTTGCTGAGCGCAAGCCCGGGTTTGGATGTGTTCTTCACCGGAGGAAGCGCATTCGACCAATATCCTCCCGCAGACTGGGCATTCGTGACTGTGCCCCAGGAAGGGGCGGCTGGTCGTCATTTCAAGATCTCGCCAGGAAAATGCGTCGCTGGATCGTCTGCGTTGGACTTGGGGTTGTATCATCGCGGGCGGCCTCCACATGTGGGCAAACAATGTCGGCGATGACTCCTACAAGATGGATCAATTCACCGAGTTTTATGAGAAGAGCATCACATTTACGCCGCCGAACAAAACGAAGAGAAAAGTTACCCGCAACTATAACCCCGACTCATTTGACGAAGCAGGAAAAGGTGGACTTGACTCGGTCGGCTTCGTTCCCTTTCCGCCCTACCTCACCAAGAGTCTCCAGGGGCTCGGTATTGCACGTACCGGCATCTTCGATGACGCCAATCTTTTTGTATGGCACTCTGCGCAAACAACGATTCGAACAAGTGATGTGACCAAGAGCACGTCCGCGGAATACAGACACAGAGCCCGGGACCAAAAGCAGTCAACCTTCAAGGTGTACACAAACGGGCGCGCCACTAAGGTTACTTTCGATGATGACAAGAAAGCAACTTGAGCTGAGATAAACAGTTTATGGAGACAAATACAACATCAAAGCGAGGAACGAGGTCATCGTGAGCGGTGGAGTGTTCAACTCCCCCAGAATTCTCACGCACTCTGGCATCGGGCCGCGGAAGACTCTGGACAAGTTTAGCATTCCTGTCGTGTCAGCGCTTGAAGGTGTAGTACACAACGTGTACGACCATATATTCTTTGGACCAACCTATCCTTTCACAGTCAAGACTGCCGGTAGCCTGGTCATTGACCTTGTGTACCTTTCAACAACTCTGGCAAAATATCCATTGACCCATAGCGGGCTTCTCAGCTCCAATGGTGTGGACCTTGTTGCCCGGGAAAGAATTCCAGAGCAGTATCACAAGGACTTCTCCCAGGAGACGCTTGATGCGCTCAGTTCCTTTCCTGATGATTGACCAGAGATTGAGCTACTTACTATCAACGGTTATGTTCGCAACTTTGCCGTCTCCGTCTTCTCGCAGCCGATCGGAAGAAATGTAGCTGGAGCCTTAGGCGCTCTTGTCGAGCCGCTGTCGCGTGGAAACGTCACAACTCAATCTGCGGATCCACTCAAGAAGCCTGTCATCAACCCCAACTGGCTCACGCATGACGCAAACAAGGCAGTCGCTGTGGCATGGTTCAAACGCATGCGGGAGTATTTTGCTCAGCCAGATATCCAGTAGGGTATCACTGGCAAGGAATTTTTCCCCGTTGAGAAGGTGCAGTCTGATGAAGAGATATTGGAGTAGATCCACAGGACGCTCATGATGGTGTGACACCCATATTGCACCAATACAATGGGCAAAGAGGATGGTCCCATGGCTGCCATTCATACTAGGGCCAGAGTCTTTGGCGTGGCAGAATTACGTGTGGTTGATGCAAACGCATTTCCACTCCTCATTCCTGGACACCCATCTGGTACTGTCTATGCCTTGGCCGACAGGATCGCTGCTACCAGCAGTATTCTCGAGGACGAGGGTGGAAGCTAGGGGTCATTATTAGGGGTCAGGTGCTGGGGTAGTTGCAATGTTGTGGTATCAAAGCATTACGGGATGAATAGTTGGATATTAACATCTTATATTTACTATGCTAACTAGTGTGATACATGTTTGACTTTTTAAATTACTGACCTGCTGTGCCGTGGGCTGTGATGCGAAATTGCGGACTTCATAGTCACAATTTTCCAGGCCACGATGTTTTTAGCAAAAAATCTGAGATATCTGCTTCTGTAAAGTAATCGCGTACACGTTTGATGAGCTGCTGCAACTGACTCTCTTACAATTTGTCGTGCCGCATCAACGTTGGTGCACTCGCCACACGTGCTTAAGCATACCTTCAGCGCCTAAAGTACAGTGCCTCCAGGCAATTGCGAGCGCTAATGTATAGCGATTTGGTGACAATACGCCGGAATTACTTGCGGCCCACGGTAACACCAGGCCTTCTGGTACGGTAGCTCGCTGTATTTGTCTGGCAGTCGACTCTGACCTGTCGATATCGATCATGCAACCCTATTGCGTGGGAGCACTGCGTAAGCTATGAGTAGCCCTAGTCTCCATTGCACGTAGCTACTTGATGGATGAGTCAGGGGAGCTGAATCAACAATCGCGCCTGTCGGCCGCCTATAGAGGCTAAAAGGGGTGTAATTTGGAACATCGGGAGAATACACGCTGAACAAAAAGTAAATATCGTCAGATAAGTGTAGTCAGCGAAAGCCAAATTACATTGGGATATTGATACTGTCGCAAATGTAGCCCACCGTGTTGGAATGGAGGCTGCACTGCACGTTCGAGGCCAATTGCCCCGACCTCGGTGAAATTTTCAAGACGAGTGCCGACCGAACTACCTACCATCACGTACGACCTACGTAGCATTCGAACGTGACTGCTCCGCGACTGTCCCGATCTTTTATCATTTATAGGGGTCCTTCCCCAAACTTTGTCCCTGATTCAGAGCAATCATGCAGCGAGTCTTCACTGCCGCTTGTACTAATTTTCCAGTGGGTTGTAATAATAGCCCGTCTTGCACGTGTGAAGAGAATTTTGGTTCTTGCTGTAGGTAGCCCAGGGCTGCCCTAACTGGGATAGCGCGACGCACGTTCAACCAACTGGACGGGTCCTGTACCAAACGCAAATCCACACTCTCCATAAATGCCAGGGATCTTGTAATAAGGGGTGGTCCTTACGGGCCTCAGGGGCCAGAGCTAAGAGCCGCGACCCAATGAACTCTGAGAGAAAACCCTGTTGGACCCTGAATTGGCCACTAACGAGCCCTGCTGGTGATGGTATCTTCTTGCTCCGCCAGGCCTTAAGCCCAGCTAGTCATAGCGTATGGCAAAATTCTGGCCTTGAAATTAGCCTTGGAAGGGGAAGGGGAAAAGGGGACCAGAAAAAAAAAGATCTGAAAATTGGTCCCTGGACTTTTCCACAGACTCTCATCACCAGTATCGTCCTACAGTTGCGGCTCTTGTGGACTCAATTGAAGAATTATTTGCTCTATCTCTTCAATACCTGCCACTTGCGCCTCTATCAAGATGTCGCAGCGAATTTCCAAAACCTCTGCTGCGTGAGTTACAATGCAAACATTTTACATGTGAAGAGTTCGCCTCTAACCCTCGCCGCCAAAATTCAGCTCACCTGCAGGCCCCCCAGTGTATCCTGACATCAATACACTGAGACAGGCGATTCCCAAGCACTGCTTCCAGCCGACGGTCTTCAAGTCTATGAGCTATCTCGTCCGCGATGTCATTTTGATTGGCACTCTGGGATGGGCCGCTGTTCGGTACATCCCCTCCATCGAGGATGCGACTCTGAGAGCCGCAGCTTGGATAGCATACGGCTTCGTCCAGGGACTGATCTGCACTGGGCTCTGGATTCTCGGACATGAAGCGGGACACGGCGCATTTTCCAAGTATAGTCTGTTGAATGACATTGTCGGATTTTTCACTCACTCGAGTCTCATGGTGCCGTACTACTCTTGGAAGTTCTCCCACCACCGCCATCACATGTTCACTGGTCACATGGAAAAGGACATGGCCTTTGTCCCCAAGACTCAGAAGGATTACGAGCAACGCCAGCCTCTCATTGATACAGAGTATCTCGAAGACACGCCTGTGTATCAGGCCGTCTCCCTCATCTTTCATCAGCTTTTTGGCTGGGTTTTTTACCTGCTTTTCAACATCTCCGCTGGAAGTGACAGCCAGCAGAAGCCGACATCGAGCTTCTTGGGGCGAAGCCACTTCGATCCTACCAGTGCCGTCTTTCGTCGCAGTGAGGCTCCGTTTATCGTACTCTCCGACATTGGCCTCATCATGATGTTCTCTGCTTTGTACATGCTTTCCGGTGTTGTTGGCACGCAGACGGTGGTGCTCCTCTACCTGCAGCCATACGTCTGGGTCCACCACTGGCTCAGTAAGTCATTGATACCCAGTGATCACGCTAATCTATCAGAAGCTAACAACTATGCCAGTTGCCATCACTTATCTCCACCACACCCACGTGGATGTTCCTCATTTTGAGGCAGAGCACTGGACATTTGTCAAGGGCGCACTGGCTACTGTCGACCGCGACTTTGGCTTTGTCGGACGCCACCTCTTCCACGGTATTATCGAGCACCATGTTGTTCATCATTTGTTCCCGTGAGTAAAGTAATCATTCGGCTGTTCCCAGCCGGAGACCGTCAAGACCCGTTGACTAAGTTCGTACAGACGAATTCCCTTCTATTACGCCGAGGAGGCCACCGAAGCCCTGAAGCCGGTCCTCGGAGACTTATATCATAGAGATGATCGATCTTTCCTTGGCCAGCTTTGGTCAAACTTCACTCAGTGCAAGTTTGTCGCGGCTGATGAATCTGTTCCTGGTGCGCTGAAATGGGTACAGAAGTCGAAGTGATCTTGCTCTCAACAGTGGCCCGTCTCACAACGCATCCAAGCCGAATAAAAATATGCTTCACACATTTAGAAAAAAGGAAAGACTATAGACAAAACCTCCAGATAGACTAATTAGAACCGGGTGCCAATAGAAAAGAGCCAAGCTGTATGAACGGCAGGTTCAGATAAATAGACCACAAATTTCGCATCGCATTCAAACAGGTGACGATGCCAAGAGTATCAGGCTAATATCACATGCTTATTATTTGCTTCTCTTTGCAATCAGCATGTACATGTTCAAATCCTCGGGCGCCCAAACGGGTCTCTCCGTGACGACTGTAAACCCGTTCGACTCTAGCAGAGCTTTTGCGATGGTAAAATCGCCTTTGCTGTCACAAACCTCAACAACAACATTATCAATCAAAGCCCAATGTTTGTCATCCAGCCCCTGTAGGACATCCAATTCCGCCCCTTCAACATCCACCTTGAGCAAAGCAATGCGTTTCAAATTTGGAATGCCATCAAGAAACTCCGATAGCCGTTTAACGTCAACTTGAACCCGTTGCTTTTCTTGCATAAGGTGAGCAATGGGGTGGTCTTTGTCGATGAACTTCATCTGATTTTCTTTGTCTTCTCCGTACAAGGTTGAGTTGCCAGGCATCTGCGGAAAAAAGGTCATTTCCATACTTGTGTTTGTCTTTCCGAGGCCGCATTGGTGAGCGAGCACGCCAGAAATATTATGAAGCTTCATGTTGCGTTGAAAAGTGGAAAATGTCGCAGGCACAGGCTCAAATGCCAGAATAGTCGAGGAAGGATACTTCTTCTTCATGTATAGGGTAAACATGCCAATATTGCCACCCGCATCAATCATGAAGCTGTTGTCCGGAAAAGGCGCAATATCGTAGCATTTGTCGACGAAGATTTCTTTGTATATAAATTCCACTTCAAGCTTAGCTGCTGGGTTTGCATATACTGCAAAGCCATCGTCGATTTGTATCTTCTCTGCAACATTCATCCTGGATAGTGTTCAACGTGATGGTTAGAAGCTAAGTGTCTCCCAAGCTAGGTAGAGGAAGCAGGGTGAGGAGACCATATATGTAGAGAACCATGATAATTTGAAGAGCAGCCATAAAAAGATTATAGCCCGCAAAAGGCCCAGCCCACCAGATTTACCGCATTCCCGGACGGCCCGGCCTAGAGTCCGAAGACCGAGGCGGAGCAGTATCGTGCGCTAACGTCTACGCTAGTCGCCAGACCTGTCTATATCGATATCCACCAAAATTCGAGGCCTTATATCGATATCTAGATAAGCTCGCGATACTATATGGATATCGATATATCTAGATTGATATCTATATAGCTATATAGCCATTTTAGTAACGTTAATATCTAGATAAGCTATATCTATTTATAGCAGTCTAGGAGAATGTGGCGTTGTCCTAATCTAGTAAATCCTCAGCCTCTATATTAATACCGAACTCAATAGTACTACTCGAAAGAGCTCCCCTACCGCCATACGACCTAGGAATAATAATGCCCTCGTGTATCTAGTTACCTATGCACTCTACCTTCGCTAGGTTCTCGTACGTTATACTCTCCCTATCCTATAATAGTGTATGGCGTGTAGATGAAAAGTGTGACTCTATATTAGATAATTTAGGAGGAATAAAGAGGATGTTAATAGCTATACGAGATAGTCGTAGATATAATTTCCTTTGATCTAGATGTAGCTACTACTTAAGAGGAGACTTAGTAATCTAAGTTAGAGGCGTATTCATAAAGGTTTTAAAGTTATTAGTATTATCTACTATAGGACCTATGACTGTAATATCGCTTAATAGCTTATTAAGCTTGTTACGCTCCCCCCTAGAAGAGGATGCATCTAGAGCCGTTCCTGAGGATTCTGGGATTACTATAGTCTTATACTCGTCTAGCTAAATTTTCTGCGCAGTAGTAATAGTAGGGGCTTGTTAGGATACCCTCTAGTTCCGTTTAATGTATTTCTGTTATTTTGAAGGATTAAGAAGGAGTGCGGTAGTGTATATAGGTGTCTGATCTAATAAGGCGTAATACTTATTCAGCACAAACCAGCCCATATTAATATAGTGTACTATATGGGAATCTCGTGTTTCCTCTGAACTATATAGTATCTATACAAACTCAGCGGCCTATTAGTAGAGCTTATAAATAAATAAAAGTACTATTACTAGCCTTATACTTCTTATATTGCCGTAATAAAATATTTATTATTGAGAGAGATTAGGAGAGTATTGATTGTGCCCCCTTAGTAAGTAATGTAGTTGAGGTAAACGGCTGTAGGAAACGATGTGTTCGTTCTATAAACTCCTACTCTGAAGCTAGTAGGATATCATCTTTAAGTTCTCTATTATATTTAATTAGGAACTACTTAATACGCGTTTAATACCATAGAAGATTATCTAGTAATTAATACTATAAGTTCTAATATATTATAT
>JARDXD010000128.1:0-14983 GCA_029218145.1 Aphanocladium album
GCCAACTACCAACAACACCCACTGCTGCAGAGCTGCTGAAGCACTCTGCATTGTAGCCCGCACAGGTAGTGATGTGCGCATCGGATTAGGCCTCCGTTTTGGGCCAACCTACTGGTAGCCCACCAGGGAGCCTGCTCTTGGGACCTTTGAGTAGCGAACTAGTTAGTGACTGGCCCAGGCTCGCCCGCCTCGTAACCCCAGTCAGCCACCCCCCACCTATACCATTGTCTTTCTGGTACCAACGATCTGCTTCCCGTCTACCAACCAACAAATCGGCTGGGAAGAGTGCAGTCTCTCGCAAAATCTGCCATTACTGCTGTCTCGCAGCTGAGAAGAATCATGTTCTCGCTTGCTGACGGTACGCTGTGGCCGCATGGCCTACCAATCTTCGATTTTAGTCTCAAATTCGAAGAAAGTATTCTGCAGATCCTGCCATCTGTCTCATTCATCTTCTTCGCCTCGTCTCTCTTTCTCTATTACCTGCATACCAAAATTCATATTCGCCAAAGCAATTTGCTGTGGATCAAAGTGGTATACTGAATACTAAAAAATGTGCCCACAGTCAAGTACGAGACTAACTTACTTGCCCACAGACCATCTCGCTAGTCCTCTGTGTTCTAGAGTTGGCCAGCCTCGTTTTGCGCTGTTTCTCAGACGATCGGACGAACACCACAGATGCAGCTGCGGCACTCGAACTAGCCGCCGCAGTGGCTATCGCTGCAGTCGTTTACGCTGAACACCGACACGCCATCAGAACCTCGGCGCTGCTCGGCCTCTATCTCGCCATTGGTACCTTGATCGATGGTACAAAGAGTCGCTCTTTCTTTCAGCGCGACCTAATCGCTTCTGGAGCCGTTGCAGCTGCGACTTGCGTTGTACGCTTCACTTTGATTGTTCTTGAGGAGGTGCCTAAGACAAAGTTGATCATCGATCCTGGGCTCCGATCTACATCAGACGGCGAGGCAACATGTGGATTTTTCGGCAGGCTACTCTTGCTCTTCCTAAGACCAATGATGCGCACCGGCTATCGAGGTGCACTTGCTATGGAAGACTTGGGGAATCTTGGCGCTGAACTTGCCTCGCGGCATCTTTTCTCCCGCCTCGACGATTCCTGGCCAACTGCGCGAAGAAATCAGAAACACTCCCTATTTTTCGCTTGCTGTAAAGCATTCAAGTGGCATATTTTCGTCATCTTCATTCCGCGGCTCCTTGTCACTGGCTGCATGTTCGCCCAGCCCTATGTCATGTATGAGGTGATCGCATCCATTCAAAGACCCAATGATGAAAGGAAAGGCGGATTGGTAGGAGCCACCTTGCTGACCTTCCTGGGCTCTGCGCTCTTTCGTGCAGCAACTGAACGTCTCAAGAATCGGCTTGTCACCCAGGTCCGTGGTGCTTTGATATCTCAAATCCTCGACAAATCATATCGTTTAAGAGTCTCCGATTCGAAAAAGCAAGCTGCAATAACCTTGATGGGTGCAGACTTTGCTGGAGTGGCCGCCGGCATTCCAAATTGTATTGAAGTACCAGTCTCAATTCTCGAGTCAGGCCTCGGCATGTATTTTCTCTCCCGCTTTATCCGACAGTCATGCCTCGTTCTTCTTGGGCCGCTCTTCTTATCCGCAGCTTTAAGTTACATTCTCGGAAAGTACTCATCACCTGCAATGACATATTGGAACGAACATGTTCAAGTGCGAGTGGCGAAGACATCGAAGGTTCTCTCTCAACTTCCTGCAATTAAAGCCTTAGGCCTTGGCCCAAAAGTCGCCGAGTTTATTCAGCATCTTCGTGTTGTTGAGACAATTGCCTCTAAGAAATTCCGCTTTGTGCAGGCATTATCTCTGGGTTCTGCTGTTATGGTTGACCGAATTTCGCCTGTGCTTGTGGTCGTGGTCGGGATATATACTCACATGTTTGGTGACAAGATCAATGCCGAAGTCCTTTATCCTACGTTAGGTATCGTTACTCTCGTGCAAACACCTCTCGCACGTCTTCTGAAGTTATATCCGTCAGTTACGTCCATGTTGGGGTGTATGGAGAGATTTCGCACTTTCCTTTGCCTAGATGAACATGCAGATCCGCGCAAGGCGTTTCCGGCAAGTATCGATGGTTTTCAGGAAAAGGCATCGACATCTGCCGCGACGCAACACACATTCGAAAATGTCATGAATCAGGGCCCTCTTCCTATTCTTCGCTTTGAGAAAGCCAGTATTGCCCCACGCGGATCGGACGAAGCAGTTCTCTCCAACATTGACTTGTCTATCAATGAAGGTTCTGTCACCTCGATGTTCGGCCCTACAGGCTCCGGTAAAACAACCTTCACGCAAAGCATCCTTGGAGAGGCGGAGCTTCTCGAAGGAGACATTTTCGTTCAAGAATCACTCGGAGCCGCTGCTGTCTGCGGCCAAGAAGCATATCTGCCGAACATGACTATTGAGGCCTGCATCATCGGGGCTTGCGAATACGATCCCGTTTGGTTCAACGCCGTCATCAAGTGCTGTAGTCTAGTGGATGACCTTGCGCAGTTGCCAAGCGGACAACATTACGTTATTGGTAGCGGTGGTGTTGGCCTGAGCGGCGGACAGCGTCAAAGAATTGGTATAGCCCGAGCCGTGTACGTCAGAGCCCGTATGGTCGTTCTCGACGATGTCTTCAGTTCTCTCGACAAGCGTACTGCTATTGAAGTTCTATACGGTCTCTGTGGTAAAAATGGCCTTCTTAGGCAGCAGAATTGTACGGTCCTGATATCGAGCCATTTATCTGAGTCCCTTGAGGTTGCGGATAATCTGATTCTCCTCGATGGGACCGGCAAGGTCTCGTTTGAAGCTCGCAGATCTGGTGGCAAAGTGCAATTGGAGGTAACCCGTCTTCTTGAGCAAGGTCCTCTCAATGGAGGAGGTGAAGAGGTTGGAGCGGAGGAGAAGGATGAAAATGACTCTCCTGCTCAACATCCATCAACGCCGAGTCACGTTCAGTCCCGGCCAACCAAGCACTGTGCTGGTATCACCCGTGAGGGCGATGCTGGACACAGAGGGAGCAAAAACCTTTACCTACTCTGGATCAATACCGTTGGACGCAGTGCCATGTTGACCTTTACTGTTTTCCTCTTCTTGATGGCGCTGTCCGAGTCCTTTCCAACCATCTATCTGAGGATTTGGGTCTCGCTCGCCCCATCCAACAACCTGTATCTTATTGGGTACGCCTTGATATCGGTCAGCGCGGGCTTACTGTGCAGCATCTGCTTGTACGGCATGTTCTCCAAGCTGGCACCACGTGCTTCTCTTGGCTTACATGAACGTCTGACATATGTGGTAACCCGAGCGACGATTGGGTTCCTGAGCAGCACAGACACTGGGTCTCTCTTGAATCGATATAGTGAAGATATGGATGGTCTTTCGAAGGAAGTGCCTGCCAAGATTTATTCCATGCTTTACTTCTCATTCACTGTCATGATCAATATTGGCGCTATCCTTGCAGGCGCGACGTACATGACCGCGATTCTGCCTGCTGTTCTTGGGATCATTTATTTTGTGCAACGATACTACCTCCGTACATCTTGCCAACTTCGACTTCTCGATATTGAAGTTCAAGCGCCACTGGTCAGCTCTTTACGTGACATTAGCACAGGCCTTGTCTATATCCGAGGGTTTCAAACTCAGAAGCATGACTACGCTCGCTGTCTACACCAGCTGGATCAAGCGCAAAAGCCTTACTATTTTCTGCTCGCCTGCCAGACACTTCTATCTCTGGTACTGGAATCAGTTGTGACGCTGATGGCACTTACTCTTTCAATTCTCGCACTATACGCCCATGGCTCAACAACTCCAAATGCGGCTGGCCTTGCCTTTCTGAACTTGATTACCCTCGGAACTGGTCTCAACCTTGTCGTTACCACCTGGACTTCAATGGAAACCTCTCTTGGCGCTCTTGCTAGAGTGCGCGACTTCTTGAGAGACACGCCAACGGAAGAAAACAAGCAAGGACAATTAGACTTGCCAGAAAATTGGCCATCAAAAGGTGAGGTCATTTTCAAAGATGTTGTAGCTCGCTACAAAGTAAATACCAAGTCAGAGGAGCCAGAGCCTGCCGTTCTCCAGAACATTGGCCTTCATTTACAGCCTGGGAAGAAGATTGGTGTCATGGGACGCACTGGTAGCGGTAAATCCTCTCTACTCTATGCCATTCTTGGGTTTCTAGAGTATCAAGGCACCATCAGCATTGATGGCATAGACCTGAAAACAGCCCACCCTGACCAACTTCGCTCTCGCATCATCACCATCTCTCAAGACCTTGTTGAGTTAGACGGCACTATTCGAGACAACCTACTGCCATATGAAAAGTCGTGGCCCGATACTCAGCCAACCAAGCTGAACCCGCAACAGCGTCAAGAAGCTGAGAGAAAGGACGAAATTCTTCGCGAAACCCTTATTCGCTTACAGATTTGGGATCAGCTCCCTCGCAAAGGCGGCCTGGGTGCTATATTAAATCAGGTCGGGTACTCTCATGGAGAGAAACAGTTACTCTGCATTGCGAGAGCAGTAGTACGCAGGCGTCTCACAGGCAGTAAGCTTGTCCTGGTGGATGAAGCAACGGCCAGCGTCGATAAGTGGCGGGATCAGATTGTGCGAGAGATGATGGTAGGCTACTTCCGGGACTGTACTGTCATAATAGTGGCGCACCGCAAGGAGACTATCGCCGACTCCGATCAGATGGTGCTCATGGCGAGCGGACAGGTTGAGCGCGTAGAGGATTATGATGAGTTACAGGGTTAGAAGTTATTGTGTTTTCTTTATTTGTTCGCTTTTGTTTGTGTTTAATTGAAGTTTCTCTTGTTTTCTGTTTCCATTTTTTGCTTTGCCTCAGTCCAGTATTGACACGAGGTCGAGGCCGTGATTATTCTCATTGCGGCACAATTTTAACCAGTCCAATCGGCAACTCATAGTCATGTTGCATGCATCCATGAGTCGAGCACACTGAGTTTGCAGTTGCATCTTTCACGTCACGTGTAGTCATTACGATAGATCGTAATCCGCTCGGGGACTTAACAGGCACCAGGGTGACAAAAAGACAAGAAAGAATAAGCAAAATAAAAATATGAGAAAAACGAAAGAAATGAAAGAAAAGGAATAAATAATATGTGTTCATATATTAATAAGTGATTTTTATGTTTTATGAAGTTATTTTCTTTATCTCATTACTAAAATAACTCGAAGCCTAAGGCATGAGACTTATCGGGGTCATTTAGGCTGCTCGCCTTCTTTGGCTCCGAGGTAGTGACGCGCAAGTCGTTGGGTCTTCGCAGTCAACACTCGAAAGATTTTCCATGCAATATTGGAAACCATATATGTGGATTGTTGATGATGAGACCACTTCCGAGACAAAAGGAGTAAGTCAATACCTTTCGTCATGATACCTTCGCCCGTGATGACTGGTGCCTCACAGCCAGCAGCTGTCAGCTATGGTGGAAAAAGCGCGGGACCGATACGGTGGACTCCAGGGTGCTTTAGTGGCTGCAGCCTACATTGGACTAACCAGCTATCACAGACCCTACAACTTTCATGGGATATGAGCGAATATTATCCACGCAGCGAGGGACTACCCTCAGAAACCTCATAATGATCAGTTAAACCTTTTTAGACGGCTTTAAGTATTCTGTACCTTTGGCACTAGAAAGCTAGGCGGCGAGCTATCCCGTTGCTCAGGGCGCGAATATAGCGACGAAAAAAAGAAGACGAAACATACTCCGGGAAGACCGAGTTGGGTTATTACTAATAAACTCGCTACCTACAGCTCTTAGCTTCTTGACACACAGAATAATGCCGCCCAACGACAGCGAATGCTGCTGCCTGGGGTGTGCTTTGCGCCCACGTCATTGGTGTGGTAGAGCTGCGCTAGTAACCGTGTGTACCAGAGCCTGATGCTTCGCCTCGTTGCTCACCAGACTCTGGCGTTTCTTTTCAACATAAAACTGCGTAGTTGCCAATTTCACCTAATTCTATCATCTCACTCTACTCGCGTTGCATTGAATAGGAAACCACCGACCTTTGCTTGTACACCCGCAGTGCCTGTTAATCGCCAAAGCCGTGCCGAGCCCGTGATGGAATCCTCATCACGCAACATCCACATCGACAGCCACAGCGACTCAGAGGCCGACGTGGTCATCATTAACCAGGATGAGCTTAGCAACTACAACCCTGATCAGGTCCTTCCAAGGCCTCCTGAAGTTATCGATACTATACGCAAATGGCTGAATCCCACACCCTACGACCTCCCAAGCGGCGAGTATCGCAAGCACCTGGCATCGCACATGGGTGGCACGGGTGACTGGCTCACTTCCAGTGCCGCAAACCATGGCTGGCGGCATAATGGAGACCACGGAATGCTTTGGATTCAGGGCGTTCCTGGGTCGGGCAAGTCCGTTATGGCTGCCAAGCTCGCAGCTGACCTCAAAGCCGCCCACCCTGGGTGCCCAGTATTGTTCTTCTTTTTCCGGCAGATTATCAAGTCCAACCATGCTCCCGAGCAGCTACTACGCGATTGGATGGATCAAGTTCTTGAATACAGCCCTCCTCTACAGGAAAGGCTCGAGACTTATGTAAAGAAGAACCAAGACATCGCCATGATGTCCATCCAAGACCTTTTTGCGGACTTGCGCCTCGCCTTCGCCAGGTTGCATGGCAAAGTCTTTTGTGTCGCAGATGCATTAGATGAAATGGATCAGGGGCATGATGACTTTTTAGCTGCGCTTGGCAGTCTAGGAGCCTGGCGTCCGGCGCAAGTCAAAGTGCTGCTTACCAGTCGTCCAGTGGCAAAGCTTGAAATACCTCTTCGCGGACTGCCCTGCGTTCGCATGCGCTTGGAAGAGGCAGATGTGGATCACGATATTGCTGTCTTTGTCCAAAATACGCTCCAGACCTCATCTATTGCTCCGGATCACTGGGAAAAGATCACCGGCGCCGTGCCTGGTCGGGCGAATGGCATTTTCCTATATGCTAAGCTGGCTATGGATGCTTTCCTCGAGCCAGATGCCAACATCAACGAGGTGCTGCTGCATCTTCCCACAGATCTTAATGTGTTGTACACGAGACTGTTACGCGAGCACGCCGTCAGAACAGGCGTCTCGCAGCATGTGCAAAATCTGCTTCTACAAGCTGTCACGCACGCAAGTCGGCCGCTTCGACTGCTGGAGCTCGCTGATTTGGTGCTACACACTCTACCAGATGCCGATGCACGGGACCTTGGTGTCACCAAGCAACTACTTCGCGTCGCTTGCGGTCCGCTCTTGGAGGTACTCCCGGACGAAACTGTATCTGTGGTTCATCACTCGCTCACAGAATACTTGAAAGGCACGACGCGCTCCGAGGAAGAGCGTCGTGATTCATCGTACTACCCCGTACTAGAACCTGGACCATGTCATTCCCGGCTGGCCACTGCCTGCCTGCATTATTTATTATCCGGCTGTCTTAGGTCTGTCAAGGTCACAATAAAAGACCAGGACCAGAGCAAGTTTGAGTGGTCTTCATACTACAAATTCAACGACTCAAACAAGCAGCTAATCACGCTGGCGCTACAATACCCTTTTGCGAAATACGCCGTTGAAAACTGGCACCATCATATTCGTCAGTCCGAGAAGGCAGCGCAGGCGCAGGACCAGGTTCTTCCCGACGTCGCTGCCCTGCTTCAGGAGCCGGCAGCCCGCAAAGCCTGGCTTCAGCTTTGTTGGCCAACATCGCCCAGTTCCGCAGGAAACGTGACCCCGCTTCATATTGCTGGGCATACGGGCTTAGTAGCCTACACATCAAAGCTGCTAGAGTCGACACCAGTTGATGTGCTGGATTCTCAGGGCAAGACCGCCTTGTGGTGGGCCGCGAACTCGGGTTACGCGGAAACCATCAGACTTTTGGTTGCAGCAGGTGCAGACCCGGATCGAAACGAGCCAGTGTATGGTCTGAAACCACTCCACCGAGCAGCTGAAGCCGGTCACTCCGCGGCTGTGGTGGCACTGCTTGACGCTGGCGTCAGTCCATTTACCGGCAAGACCAGAGAGAATCCAGGAATGTTCTGCGGAAATGCACCAACAACTACGGGTGAAAGCCCGCTAGAGTATGCGGCAACCAACGGACATGTTGAGGTGGTCAAAGAAATGATACCTTACCTCGATCAGGAAACTTTGCAAGGTGTCCTCAGGCTCGCCGCAGCTGCTTCGCAGCCAAAAGTGTCGTCCCTCATTATCCGGCAGCCTGGCTTTGACATCAACTACGCCAGCACTCTCATTGGCACACCATTGAACAGAGCCTGTCAATGTCTGGATTTAGATTCTGTGCGATTTTTGCTTGAAGCCGGCGCAGATCCCAACTTTGTAAAACCAGAATCCAAAACACACAGCCGTGATGGCTTTGCCGACATGACGTTTGGTTGTTCGAGCGACCGATATGAGGCACAAAGGCCCCTGCCATGCCTCCATATCCTGGCCAGGTCAAATCATTCACATAGAACACACGATCACGACAATAGAGAGATTATTCAAGAAATCTTTGCTCTTCTAAGTCATCATGGGGTCCAAATTGATCGCCAGGATGACGATGGACGGACAGCGTTGCATGCTGCAGCAAATTCAGCAGTCATGACAAAGCTCTTGATTCACGCTGGCGCCGACGCCAATCTGCCAGACAAAAATGGTTTCACTCCCATTCATCTTGCAGAACATCCTGATGTGATAGCCATTTTGGTCGAGGAAGGATCTGCTGATATCAATCGCGTGGCAAACGACGGCAAAACGCCAATTTGTCGCTTTCTGGGGTTTTCTCGCGAAGCCGTCACACTCGCTTTGTTAAAATACCATCCTGACATTCGTACTACGGACAGCAGTGGAAACGGAGCCCTGCATTGTCATTTCTCAAGTCCAGTTGTCTCCAAAATGGTGGTCGCGGAACTGCTGCAACAAGGGGTAAACCCAAACCTACGAAACAACAAAGGCCTCACTCCGCTCCTGTCACATTCAAACCTCCCTCGTGACGTACTAGAAATGCTCTTCGAGGCCGGCGCAGACGTAAATGCCACGGACAGTAGGGGTCTGACACCGATATTCTACGCTTTGGGTGGATACGGGTCACCAGGCAACAGCACCATTGATAGAATCACTCGCTTCGTTGAGACAGGTGCCTCTGCTTTGCACCGCACGAATCGCGGTTGCACCCTTCTCCATCATGCTGTAAACTGCGCCACACCCGGTAGCTTGCAGACTTTCCAGGCTGTCATGGACTTGGGCATTGATGTGCACTGTGTGGATAACGATAAAAATACATTGCTGCATACGGTGGCCTTGAGCAGTGATAACCATTCTACCTACAATGCGGATAAGCAGTGCCTCATGCTTCGAAAGTTGGTGAAGATCGGTTTGAGTCCGGAGCAGCGCAATCACGCTGGTCGGACTCCGCTGCACATGCTCTGCCTTCAGGCTTTTCGAGATGAGTCACCGGACGACGCCAAGCAGCTGCCTATTGACTTCATGATTGCTAATATGAAGACGGTCAATGTTGTTGATCATGACGGGGTCACACCACTCCACATGGCATGTGTCATGGGAGAGGTGTACACCAAGAGACTTCTGGACAACGGTGCAGATGCAGCCGCTCGGACGCGGGAAGGGATGTCAGCTCTGCATCTTGCCGCCCGGTCGCGAAACTCGAATATTGTCGGTATGCTGCTCGACGCACTGAAGAAACAGTCAGGGCAGATAAATACCCATCTGAGCACGGGAGGCGCTGGTACGCTCAGTGTGGAGGCCGAGCTCGCGCGGAGATCAGCAGCGGCATGGTTCGCCGAGCAAGTCAACGCTGTGCCAGACTTTCAGGCGCGGACAAATGGAATCACTCCACAAGAGAGATACACTGCCCTTCATTTTGCTTGTCGATCCGGAATATCGGCCACATTGGGACTTTTTCTTGACTTGGGCATCGAACTCCGCACAGACGGGCTATTTGCAGCATGCGAGGCGTTTGAGGAAGAGGACAAGAAATGGAAAATCGCGCAAGCGCCTGCTGAACTTCCCTTGCTCCTCGAGGATACATGCCGACAGAACATGGGCAAACGATCAGGATATCAATCTCCTGGAACTCTTTCAAATGATGTAGAAGCTCGACTTGATGATGTTGCCAAACTTATGATACAGCACGGTATAGACCCTGAAAAGCAGTCCCCTCCTGTGTACAAGCGTTACAATACTTCATATATTGAACCTTGGGATAACATCGCGTTACCCTACGCGGCAACGTGTATTCAGCGAGCCCTTAACATGCACACCTCTGCCGAAGACACAACACGCTGCATACATAGTGACGAGGTCGACCGGCTCCTTCATAAGGGTATAGCGCAGGCCGCTGAGAACTCCATCCGCGAACGAAAAGAGTTGGGTCAGCCATTGTGGAAAGACGATCGCGCTAGCTTGGGTTTAGTTGTCAAACTTCTGGCCAATCGACAATACCACCATGTGGAGCTGCTGCAGAGCCTTGGTGCCGACTTTGCAGCTATACATCAGAACAACCGCTACTCCGTTCTCGGATTGCTTGCTTACCAAGGCTTCTCGGAGTTGCTGGAGCGGACTGGTGTGATCGAAGCGAAGAGAAAGTTTGTAAATGGAGGATGGCATGCGTGGAAGGACAGCACGCGGCCTGGCTTGTGGCACGGCGACAGCGCTGCTACCAAAAACAACGGCGAAGGCGATCAACAAGAAAGGCCTTCTAATCAAAAGAGCCTCTTGATTTGGGCTCTTCAACGTCGCCATCCTAACATGGCATGTGTCAGGATCCTGATAGAGAAGCTTGGGGTCAACCCGGATGAGCTTTTGCACATACGTCACGAGAGGAGCCGCTCTGCGCTTCTAGAAGTGGCGTCAGGATACGTGTGGTGGCACGCGCATCAGGCTGTTCCGTATCTCATTCAGGCAGGAGCCGATCTCGAAGTCGTAAACGACCAGGGTCAGACTCCTCTTCATGTGGCGCTCATTGCAGGCTCACGTGGTGGCCTCTTTAGCAAGGAGGTGGCCAAGACACTGATACTAGCCGGGGCCAACACTCACGCCAAAACAAAGGAGGGCAAGTCATGCTTGGCGCTGGTAGGGCGCGACGTAGAGCTATTGGGTATTTTGATGGAGCGCGGCGCACCGATCGAGCCAGCGGTATTGATCGCGGCCATCAAAGCCGGAGAGGAAAATGTGGTCAAGGTGCTTCTCGAACGAGGAGCGGACCCAAACTTGCGGCCTGCCCCTCACGAAGAACCCGACCCCTCTGCTGGAGGTTTCAGGCCAGTCCCGGATGACGGCATTGATCCGAGTCAAAGATTTGCACTCCATTATGCTGGCATGAGACTTGAGAGGGTGGAAGCAAAATCTGCGGCTAACAGAATTGTGCAGTTACTTCTGAAGTACGGCGCAGATCCTATGGGGAAGTTCCTGGAGCAAACAGACATCATCAGACAAGTGCAAGAAGAACCCGACAGGGCGCTGGCCAGCTTGAAGGCTGAGATGGACACAGCCGACAAATTACAGGCAATATATGTTGACGTACCGGAGGTTCCCTCTATTTCCGTTCCCAAGTGCCACAGCGAGCGTACGGTCCTACACAGTCTGATATATTCCAGCCGACCAATTGAGGAGTTTCTTGAGGTGCCAGGCCTCGATATTGAGCACAAAGATGCGTATGGAAAAACGCTCTTGCTTGCTGTCTGCGGCAACAACCTAAACGGTGAATTGAGTGGCAATTATACGACTAGAACTCTGCATGCGCTTGTTTCCATGGGAGCGAACTTGAACGCAGCGGATAATGCTGGGCGAAATGCCGTGCATCACCTGAGTCGACGGCACGGTGCCCCCGCCGCCGCGCGCATCGCCGCGCTGGAGCGCATCGTAAAGCTTGCGCCGAATCTCGTCAACGCGCGCGACATTGGCGGCTGCACACCGCTGCACCTGGCTCTAAGCAACTACCGTGTCGTGCACGGTGGTACAGACACGATTGACAAGCTGCTGGAGCTCGGCGCCGATGCGGCCGCGGTGACCAAGGGTGGTGACACGGTGCTGCATATTCTTGCGCCCCTTTGCGGTCAGGATCGCGGTCGTGAGCTCTTTGCGAGATTTCTGGCGTTGAGCAAGAAGCCGCGCCACCGCCACGCGGACATCGACGCGCGCAACGACCGGGGCGAGACGGCGCTCTTCCACTGGATCGTGGGCGGCGGGCTCATACGCGCGGACATCCGACTCATTCGAAGGTTTCGGGGCGAATCGTTTGCTGAGAGGATTACACGGGGGATAGAATTTTTCCAGGGCCTTGGCGCCGACTCTTGCGCGCGAGACGCCCAGGGCAGAAGCTTGCTGCATCGCGCCGCAGGCGGCAATGTGACGCTTTTTGAGGCGCTGATGGGTCTGGGATTGGATCCATTCTGGGAGGACAAGAGACAGCAGACGGCTTTGGACGTGGCGGCTGCCAAAGAGAACAGAGCCATACTGAAACTGTTTGAGAAGAAATGAGTTGCATACAAAATGAGGGGTACTACTACGAATGATATGCAGATGGATGAGTAGGTAACTAAAATGGCAATGAAAGGACATGAGTAGTTGGAGGCTGTATAGATCGGAGTCTCTGGCACGCGAGCACGCGATGGGCTATACTCGCGGTATTTGGTCCAGAACAAGACTTTTTCATATTTGAGCAAACAACTTTCCAAATCTATTTTCTCAATGGCAGACGTCCTAAGCCGTCGTGAAATCGCTTTTTGGCTATATTATACAATTCCAGGTTCCCCGTCAACGGTGCCAAGCGCGACACATTAATACCCTTGATCGCCCATTCGCCTGCTCCGTTGCTCACCAACTTTAGTTGCCACACCCCGCGCATAATCGCCTCGTGGTTCCTTCCATCCACGGTCTTCCCTTCCTCCACTCCGCTGGCGCGCGCCAGGTCGAGATAGTGAAAAGCGGTGATGAGAGCACGCACGTTCACCGCAAGGCCGCCCGCCGCCGCCTCGTCGTCCAAGACAATGGTGATGTTGGTGACGACGTGCTGGCTGCAGTCGAACCCCCCAAGCGCCTCCTGGGACAGCCGCACGAGCTCCTCGACGGGGAGCTGCTGGACCTCGTATCCGTCGAGGTGGCCAGCGACGTCAAAGTCGATGAGCTCGGGCTGGACCCAGCACTTGCGGAACAGCTGCCAGTCGAGGGTGTCCTGGGCGTAGGCAATGTCGTACAGCACCTGGCGTATCTTTTCATAGTCGATGTGCTGCAAACCCATTTTTGTGATGAATTCGCTGGTGTTTCTGCTCTTTGTTGGTGTCCTTTCCGAGCGAGATTGTTCAAGGATTCGGCGGCGACGGTACAGGGTTGGGCGTAGTAATTGTAGTGACGCTGTCGAGGTGCGAAATTCACAAACGATCTAAGTAGGAGGCGAGATCTCTATTTAAAAACTATTGCGACTTTTGTATTGTAGTTTGCAATGGAAGCTCACCGCCGCTGACGAAGCTCTCGCTGTAAGCCTAAACGAATATCCGTGCTGACAGCTGCTGCAGGGCTATAGGGCTGGCTAGCAGAGACGATAGCTGCGCTGGCCAACTTGCAAGTTCTTGCGAACTGCACGGCTTGATAATTTGTTGACTGGTGTACGAGCCAAAATTTGTCCAGCAAGGTATTCATCGAAAATGGCACCATCGACTGATCAACTAGGTTGGCCACTCATGTACATGATGCGCCGGTTAGTACCTTGTGCGCCACAGTGCGACTCGAAGCACAACCGCGACTGGACTGGTACCTGGCAAGAGGTGTGAAATCTAGAGCGCCGTTTTCATACTGCTGATAACTGGTGATATATTAGCAGAAAGCCATTTAGTAGCAATATTACCATTAAAAACAAAAATAGCAATATGAATGATAACAAGAAAAATAACAGTAATATACAATACCTTGAAGACACTGAAGCGGCACTTCAGTAATAATTTAACAATTGATAATAATTATTTATTTATTCTTTTATATATTTTCTCAAGCTTTTTATAGTAAAAGCAGCACAGGCAACGGCTTAATTGTAATTCTTTACTCTACGTACCCTTGCTTTTGGTGTCCTTATTCGCTTGCCTTTAACACCTCTGAGCAACGAGCCAACATTATGACGGGGGGTGAAGTGAGTGTACGCGCTCTGCTTTAGTGCTTGGGCGGCGGATGCATGAAGGCGGGGTGGTGTAAGGCTGCGTTTCTGGTCTTGCGCTCAGGCTGGCTGATATGGTTGTGTCCAGGTTAAACTAGTTTCAAGCCTGGGAGCAAGCTCTCGTTTATGCCGTCTTGAGCCGCGAAATAGTCAATATTAAGCATGAATTGTATGCCTCGGAAGCCAGTTGGGATGACATTTTATTCTCTTCTTCTCGCTTTTTTTTAAAAAAAAAGAGGAAAAAGGGGGGTTTCGTCATGCATGTGCTCACAATAAATCGCACTGAATATGATGGGGGCTATGGTCCTCTTCTGCTCGGCATATTTTGGACCTTGGAGAATGGGTATCCCCCCAAGTCAGCGCTTGTATGCCTGTCTGCCACCCGCCAGCCGCAAGCCCAATCAAAGACTCTGATTCTGAAAACATCGTAGTCGAAGCTATACATTGACACACCGTTTTGCTAAGCGCTGTTTCGATTGAACAAATGTTAATTGGTGTGTTTGGTTTGACCGCCACCAGTCCTTGGGAAGGATGATGGTGCTAGGCCGACGTATCTACATAAAGTCGTCCTCCCAGTCCGCGCTGCGGTTCTGGTTGCTCTGCATATCCATATTCTCCTCTGTAAACAAATCATCATACGCGTGATCCTTTTGCCATTTCTTTTCCTTCCATTCCTGCGCCTGTCTCGCCTCTTCCTTGTTCTACACACCCACCACTTTCCATTAGCATTTGATATTCGCACAAAACCCCACGTTCGAGCGAAGCGAGGGAAAAAAAAAAAAAAAAAAAAAAAAACT
>JARDXD010000163.1:0-14979 GCA_029218145.1 Aphanocladium album
TTGCAGAAGAGAGCAATACTATTGTGTAGAAGTTTCGGAGAAGGAAAAGCAAGACAAGATGACGAAATGGCTTTGGGAACGAAGACAACACACGCAAGGCTCTGGCAGCCATGCTCGTTCTTTTTCTGAACCAGAAAACCTCATCTCGATTAGCTGAGGCGTAAATTCTGGTCCCTATTGCATTCCCCACCTGCAATAAGGGTCTGACGAGCCGCTGTCAACTTTATTCTGGCAGTACTGAAATACCCCTCTAGCGTTCGGTAATAGTACAGGCTCATAATTATAAGAGCTTCTGACCGAATGCATACGTCGCCTGACCGTCGATCCAGCGTATCAAATCAACCCACCCAAGCGTTGTTCTGATCAGTAATGCACACAGTACGAGATGATATAATAATAAAATAATTCAAAGAAAACTATAGTCACGAGAACAGCTTTCAGCGTACTGCTTTCCCAAGTTTCACGTTGCTCCTTTTGCCGAGTTAGCGCATGGCAAATCGCTGAACTTGTCCGACATGGCAGCCCGTCGCGTGAGCTATTGTAGACCACAAGCCAGCTTAATCGGTTGCTTCTTCAACTCCATTGTATCTTCTCCTCAAAAGTCCTCAGCATCCTCAAAGCACCACATTCTGAGCAGTTTATGTGAACGAAAGTCTATTTTGCTGGGTTTCAAGCCCCTATGTAGATCCAAATATATACAGTGAGAATCGAAGAATATGTTCAGGGTGCAGTCGAGCGAGTGTATGACAGGAAGGAAAAACTGCATGTGCAGTTGAAAGTTTTTGATCGAAATGAGTGGCATGAAGGAAAAGAATCATTCAAGTGTGGCCTCATGGATGGTGAGCCGCTCAGCAGGCAGCCAGTTACCATTTATGGCTAACCAGGACTTTAGGCGTAACCGAAAGTGCGGCCAAGGTTGGTCAGGTTGGGGCCGTTGCCCTGGAGCATGTCCTTGTGGACATTGTTGATTCCGAAGTAGGAGTAGCGCTCAATGCACTCGTGCGAGTCAAAGTAGGGCATGACTTTGTTGAGGAAGTCAATCTGCTCCTGCTCGGAGCCGTCTCCCCTGAACTATAAGCCATTCAGTCAGCATATCTGCCACAGAAATTCTACTGGAGAGCTTGAATGTGAGCTACATACCTCGGTCAGCCAGACGTGGGGAATGTTGTGCGAGTGAGCAAGATCGCAGATTCTGTTCATCCAGTTGATCAGGTCGTCGGCCTGGTGGGCACTGTTGTACCAGTGGACGGGGATGAAGTCGACGTGGCAGCCCTGGCACTGCTCCAGGAACTGCCTGATCCAGTCGTAGCCGCCGTTGGAGACGGCGGGGGCGCCGAGCCAGGCGCGGGGCTTGTAGGGCTCCATGTACTGCCTCCAGGCGTTGACGGCATCGCCGGGGCTCATGCTGGCCTGGTCCGGACGGTCGGGCTCGTTGAAGGCCAGGAGGCGGTAGGTGCCGCGGTCCAGCCAGTAGTTGACGTTGTCGTGCCACTGGTTGGTGTGGTACCACTGGGTGCCCCAGAGCATGGGGATGAACTCGCTGTAGTTGATGTTGGCGCTGGTGGTGCTGTCCCAGTTGTAGGTCCACGAGACCTTGCTGTTGGGGAATCCGCTGATGTCGATGCCGTCGTTGTAGTTGAGACCACGCTTGCCGCGGTCGGCGGAGACGGTGGCCGCGAGGGCGGCGGTGGCGGCGAGAAGAGTCTGAGAGACCATGGTGGGCAAAGTTTGACTGGAGTGAGGTAGTGGTAGTCGTAGAGGTGCGAGAGCTGTTGGTGATGAGGATATCGAAACTACAATTTACGAGGGCAGGGCGCAGACTTATATACTCGACGGATTTATACAATGATGAGACCTCATTCACGCTTGTACGGGTGCTATGCTTGACCGCGACGGTGTAGTCGCGGCATTGTGCTTGGAAATGGCAATTCTTGCGTGAAGCACCAGCATCTACTCCACAAAAGCCGAGTCTAGAACTCGACGCCATCCTGCGAGGTTCAAAATCCTAAAGCATTTGCTAAATAATACCTCCACGAGTGGGCGCAATGTTCACTCGGTAGGCTTCCTTGCTGTAACCGCTCGGCGCATCGTCGGCGCTCTCAGCTGGTGCAAGCGAGCCTTATCCGTCTAAGCAGCTGACTGGGCGGGGAAAGAAACTTCTCAGAGTGGTGAGTCTCTAACTCTCTCAGCGTATGGGTCTTGGTGAACAAAGCTATTGTCTAGTGTCAGGGGGATAGTCCAGGATAGCGCCATCGAAAGATGGGTTGGAGTGGCATAAGCGACATTAGTTTCGATCCCTCAGGAACGAAAACGCGGTTCAACACAGGGGTGACGTGAGCAGGGGGCTTAGTGCCGAAATGCAAACTATTAAGAAAGTAAGCACAGTCGTTGTGTGGATGGTAGTAGTCAAGTGCTCTCAAGAACGGTGAATAGCAGCGTCAGCATCGGTGTGGACGCTGGGCTGTGTAATCCAGGATAGCCTTTCAACCCTTTGTGGTGCTTCCACCACCTATGCCATCTATTCTGTATTACTAGAAATAGAAATTATCTGTATACGGGTATGCATTCTCGAAAAGGGCAAGGCAGGATTTCGAGGCGACCGTCCACTCTCAGTCTCAGGAACCACTCCTGCGGGTTCCTGGCGGAAGAGAGCATATGCGGACAAGTGCTGGGGGTGTTTCCGGCTGCGAAAAACTCCATGCCGGATATGCCAACGCCATATGGCTCAAGTTCCACTGTCATCTGAGTGGCAGGGCGAAGGAGCCAGTCGAAGGATTCGGACGATGGCGCGGGCTGTCAACAGGACGCCCTGCAGCGCTGGGACTGGCGTGGCTTAGCGGACGGCCTTAGCCAATGTGGAAAATTTTAAAAGGATTTGCCTGAATTCAAGGTTGAAACATGTTGAAGCATAGCTCAATTATGTTTTACGATGTCGAACTACAGGTAACGAAGGATGTGACGAAGCGAGGGGCCTGAACCATGCCATGACACTCATTCGACACGAGACTTGCGTGGGTATCCAAAAGGAGCAACGATCTGGATCCATGGACTGGATCTTTGATCCTTTTCTGCGTAGGCCGAGCCCAAGAGCGTCGCATACAACTCGATTCAGTCTTACTTTGCAAAGAGTGGCGTCGTCCCTAGCACTGTGTTGGGGGCACAATGCAAGTTTATAGCGCCGGATTTTACGGTGCCGTCGCGTGTCGAGTTCCCCCGTGGAATCAGCCAACCAGCGCTCTGGAATCGTCCCCACCCGCCGCCTGAAGGAACTTCCTTCAGTCCTCCGAATTTTTTTATTACGGTTTCCTCTTTTTTCCCTTTCCTTCATCACGCAACAACGAAAACCTCGCGAGTTATCCGCTCAGCGACACCGACGCCCTTCTACTGCTCCGATAGAATACGTCACGCATTTTTGGGTTTTCTAGTTGCCAGAGGAATTTGCCGCTCGTTTGAGGGAGCCTGCGCTGCGTTTTACGTGTGGCGGTCTCCCATGGTTTTTTCGTGGCTACATTGCATTGCAAGCAGAGTTTCCTTTTGTCCATTGGTTCCAAGCATGAACTTCTGCGTAATCATTAGATTGAATGTCCGTAAGGTGCGATCCTGGCTTCCGAGGATTGCACAGATCCAGCAGCCGTATTTGTCAAGCTTGCTTTGCACTGTGCTGCCTGCTCCAAGAGTCTCGGCTCGTCTATGCCCTAGCAGCAGTGCCGATTGACCATGCCCAATACCCGTTACAAAAGGTGTAGGAAGTCATTTGCATTCTATCATTGCCAAACTCGTGGCATCGCATTGCTTTTATTTCGGGGTCAAGCCCCTATGCTCTATCCAAAATATGCCAAAACTTTTGTACAAATCCAACGCCCGCTAATGCATGTCTATATGGACATTAATTGCCCTGCGCTCGCACAGGCGCATATATGTCACTCAGTCGAACAAGATTCTCCAGAACTGGTACCATTTGATAGATGGCGACGGAGGCAATTCTGCGGCAACCACATCTTCCATGCCAGAATGAAGATCCATGTCGTGAAGAGGCACCATCCAAGGATCATTTCGGCCAACCGTAAACTTGTGGCCAAGGTACAAGATGGCAAAAATGGCAATGCCAATGTAAGAGGTGATGAAGGTCGGTGTGTCCCAGTAGCCCTTGACAAACACTTTGAAGCCGTTGAGCAGCAGCAGCACAGAGAAGACAACACCACTGATCCATGCAGCGTACGGCTGGAATCTGGACCGGTATGGGAGCTGCCCGTTGGCGACTGTCACATTCTGCACCGCCGTGGCCTTGTGAAACCGAATGTAGATGATGCAGCAGCAGATCCAGCTCTGGAAAGCGCCAGTGTTGACAATGTTGACCATCCAGTTGAAGACGACAGAGCCCGTGCTCCCGAGATTCATGTACGCCAGCGCCGCAAAGGAAGAACTCATCGCGGTTGCGTAATGGGGGATGCCCTGCTTGGTGCAGCGCGCAAAGATTCGTGGGGCGTTGCCGGAGAGGGCCAGCGAGTACAGGGCGCGGCTGGAAATGTAGAGAAGCGTGTTGCCGGCGGACCACGCCGAAAGAACAATGACGGCGTTGATGATGGAGTCGAGGGCCGGGATGCCGGCCGCCTTGATGCCGAGCGCCCACGGCGACGCGGCGGCTGTGTTGCCGGGCGACAGGAGGCCGGGGTTGTCGCTGCGGACGAGGATGCCAATGGCCAGGACGCCGAGCAGGTAAAAGACGACGAGCCGCCAGAAGTAGCGCTTGGTGGCCTTGGGCATGTTGCGCCGAGGCGACTGCATCTCGCCGGCGGTGGCGACGAGCATTTCGGGCGCAAAGATGAAGGCGTAGACGGAAAAGGTGAGCGTGCCCACAAAGGCGCACAGGCGACCGGCACCACCTTCGAGAAGATAGGTGTTGACTGGCCCTGGGTGTCCCCAATTGGTGAAATACAACGGCTCGTGCGTCGGGCCGCCTCCGAAGAAGAGGACGACGGTGAGGATCAGCAGCCCAATGATGGCAACGACCTTGGTGGACGCGAACCAAAACTCCGTCTCGCCGTACACCGAGACGGGGAAGAAGTTGCAGGCAATAATGACAACCGCAATGATGGTGTACCAAGCCGCCGTCGGCACCGGCGACTCCCAGTACTGAATGACAACGGTCGTGATGGTAATCTCGCCGGCGACGCCCAGCGCGAAAATGTACCAGTACAGCCATCCGAGCGTGAAGCCGAGGCTGCGCGAGACGAACCGGTGGCCGTAGTAGGCCACGCCGGAGCCGCGCACCGGCAGGTAGGCGCTGATCTCGCCGACGCCCGTGGCGACGCCGTACAGCAGCAGGGTGATGATGGTGTAGCACACGAGGAGGAACGCCGGGCCGCCCATCTTGAGGCCCTGGCCGGAGCCGACGAACAGGCCGGTGCCGATGGAGCCGCCGAGCGCAATCATCTGCGCGTGCCGCGACTTGAGACCGCGGCGGGTCGACTCGCTCATCCCCGGGCGGCCGTGGGAGCTCGCCGGCTTGCCAGACTCCTCATCGTGGTGCTTTTCGGAGCCAGGAGGACTCGGGGAGGGGAGCGCCGTAGAAGACAGCTCGTCACCCTTCATGATGGATGGCAAGCTCAGTAAAGGCGTGGACGGAGGGGGCGAGGAGAAGGGAAGAGAAGGGGATGAATTAGGTAGATCTCATCACAGCAGGGGATGGCCGGGGGGATGGTAATAAGTCTGATATCCAGGATTTGCCCACTGGGGCAAAAGTCGAAACGTGCATTAAGCTGCAGGTCGGAGTGTCCGTATCGAGTCATACCAGGAGGCCCGCATTGCCCCGAATGTCACTCACGTGGCGAGAAAGCTGTCAAGATGCCAGCAATGTGTTTTATTGATCATTTTTTTTTATTCGGTTCGAGGAATCTTGATGCGTCGCTCAAGCCCGTTGGTCTACGTTGTGGCATGGCTTCATGGTTGCAGCATCTTAGGTTTCGGCAGGATTCAGATCTCAGCGACGCCACACTTAAAATTCTGCAGGTCCGGCGCCGCCCAGTGAGCCTCCACTAGTAATACCGCCGCCTACTAGCGGCCTAGCTCATTTACCCATCTAGGCAATAGGGTGCCGCATTTGCAATTTGCTAGTTACCAAATACATGCGCGTGGAATGAAGTCATGTGTTACTGATGCAGCGTATTATATCACCCTCTGCGGCATAACACGGCTCATAAGAGCCATGTCATAACTTGTCACAGGAAGCTGGCCTCAATATCTGAACGCGCTCATTCGTGAACTGGATGGATTTTTTTCCATGTACATGAATCTTCAAGTTTACAGTCTGTTGCCCATGTTGATGTGCACAGCTTTGACTTGCGAATATGCCTCCAGTCCGGCCTCGCCCAGCTCCCGACCGATGCCGCTCTGCTTCACGCCGCCAAAAGGCACGCGGGGGTCGCAGTCCTGGCTGCTGTTGACCCAGACCATGCCGGCCTCAATCTCGGCGGCCACACGGTGCGCGCGCTCGAGATCCCTGGTGAAGACTGCCGCGCCGAGACCGTAGGTGGTGTCGTTGGCGAGGTCGATGGCCTCTTGCTCCGACGAGAAGCGCGCAATGGCCACGACGGGTCCAAAAATCTCCTCCTGGTAGATGCGCATCGTGGGCTTGACGTCGACAAAGACGGTGGGCGAGATGAAGAAGCCCTTGCCGTCGATGGGGGCCGGGACGCCGCCGGCCGCCACGCGGGCGCCCTCTTGCTTGCCGATGCCGATGTAGTCGAGAACGCGGTCATACTGCACCTTGGACACCTGCGGTCCCTGGTATGTGTCCTTGTCCCACTGGTTGCCGACCTTGCTCGTGGCCGTCATGGTCTCGACAAACTTTTGCACAAACTCGTCGTACACGGCGTCCTGGACGAGGATGCGAGATGTCGCGGTGCAAATCTGGCCCTGGTTCGACATGATGCCAAAGTGCGACCACTTGACGGCCTGCTCCATGTCCGCGTCGCCAAACACGAGCAGCGGCGACTTGCCGCCGGACTCGAGCGTGATGTTCTTGAGCGTCTTGGCCGCCATGCCCATGATGCGCGACGCCGTGGCCGTCGAGCCCGTGAAGGCCACCTTGTCCACGTGCGGGTGCTGCACCAGCGCCGAGCCGGCGGTCGCGCCGTAGCCGTTGACAAAGTTGACGACGCCCGGCGGGAAGCCGGCCTCGCGCACCAGCTCGCCGAGGACGAGGATGCTGAGCGGCGTCTGCTCGGCGGCCTTGAGCACGACCGTGTTGCCGCACGCGAGCGCGGGGCCGAGCTTCCACGTCGCCATGGCGAGCGGGTAGTTCCACGGGATGATCTGGGCGACGACGCCGACGGGCTGCCGCAGCGTGTACGCAAACTTCTCGGGCGTCGTGCTGATGGTCTGCCCAAAGGTCTTGTCTGCCCACCCCGCGTAGTAGCGGATCACGCCGACCGCCTCCGCGAGGTCGCCCTCGAGCGCCTCGGCGTACGTCTTGCCATTGTCCCAGGCGTCAATCGTGGCGAGGAGCTCGCGCTTCGACTGCATCAGCTCCGCCAGCTTGGTCATGAGGATGCCGCGGTCCGTGGCGGAGAGGCGCTTCCACGAGGGGTCCTTGAGCGCGGCGCGGGCGGCGCGGACCGCTTCGTCAACGTCCTGCTCGCCGGCGGCGTGGACGGTGGCGATGGGCTTCTCGGTGCTGCATCACGTATTAGCACTTGAATCGACCGGCGAACGGCAAAGTTACGTACGCAGGGTCGATGGAGGTGATTGTCTCGCCGCTTTTGGCAGCCACGAATTCATTGTTGATGAAGAGGCCGGTTGGCTGCGTCCATTTGACGCCATTGGGCGCCTCGAGCTGGACAGATTCAGCCATGGTAAGCCGATGTGACGTTGAAGATGCTTAGGAGGAGAAGTGCAGCAAGAATTGTTCTGCCCGCGTAGCTGTACCTTTTGTCGCGCGTGGACCACAGCAAAGGCGGGGGATTCGGTCTACCACGGCTATTGGCAACTCGCATGAAATTGGTTCCCCGCGTAAGCAAGCTTTTGTCCCATGCTTTTTTTTAGCGGCTCTGTCATGATATCGCTACACTCTCACACGTCTACCCCTCCCCCGCTCGCCGGCGCCGGACGGTGCCCCCACTGAGGACGCTGCAGCGGCCTCCGAGGCGGCCGAGCGTAGTGGCTATCGGGCGTTCGGCGCTCTCTTGCCAATTGACTTTCAGAGAGCATAAATTTTGAGATAGAGATTGGGTTAAAAGTAATTGCAAGTGCAGTGTAATGCCTATCCGAAATTGGCTAATACCTGTCGGGTCCAAGCGGCCAATGACGGCAGCGGTGGGTGTAAGCCATCAACTTGGTCAAGGACATTAAGCTTCTCAATCCTTGATTTCCTACACGCCTGGCTCATTAGATTCAGCTACGGAGATTTTCCCAACAGCGATACCCGCCAATCGCTTCGTGTACGCTTCATCTCCTGCCTCTATCGAGAATGGGCGAAGAAAGTGATAACTCGTCTTGGCCAGATCGCTGACGTAGCCTGTCTCAACACAGCTATGCCTTTGAGGTCACCAAAAGTTCCTACTAAAAGACTGGGATCGCATTCTCTTTCTACAAATGCTATTCGTCGCCTACGCAAGCCTCCCACACCTCCCTGGTTCTGTGCATGCCAGCCCTGGAGCTAGGGACAGGGGAGTTGGTGCCCGGGCTCCCGCCTCCAAGTGCTAGTCTGATGTATGCAGGATTGCTTGGTGCCGATCTGCACTGGCCGTTATGAAGATCTCAATAGGCTTGGCAACAGGAAACGATTGACCGACTCCTCAACGCGTTGCCCATAAACATCTCTCCTTGAAACCGATTTTACAGTTGAAGGTTAAGCAGTTGTATTTGCCGGGGAAAAAATTGTTTGGTACTTGTTTTCTTTCGCAATAATACATATCATAGCATTGTTTTTTTATTGTTGGTCAATGTCGTCACATGTCTCACTGCTTGGCAGACCATTTCAACAACCAACTTGTCGTGGCGGCGGTAAATCTCCTAGACAATTTCCCAAAGCAGCGTCGACAGCAGGAAATTTTGAGATTTGTTTGTTACATTTCAAAACCAGGCATTCTTTTCGCTACTGCACAATTGGCCACTTGGAGTTGACCTGCCTGCGTCGCAATAACGCGACTGAAGGAGTCGACATGTCTCACTCGCCAGGAATGCGTGCCAACTTCGCCGTCGTCTCACGACAAGCAGCAGCTCTCCATATTTCCGTCCTTTGTACCCCAAGTCAGGCATTTCTCCAGTTTTGCATAGAATGCGAAGCTTTTCAGCTTCGTTTTAGAGCTCCATCTGCTCCAGTCGTCTCATCTGCCTCCCACGCTCTACCTCCCGATCGTCCGTTGTTGATACAGAGCTTGTATTTTTTTTTTATTCTCTCCCGATCGGCAGTGACGCAAGTGGCCGGGGAACCGTGCTACCAACCACCCGATGCACATGGCCCCAGAGATAGTCGGGAGCATTCCATATTGTGCATCTTTCCTTTGTCGCTGCTGGTAGTTGTGAGTTCTCACATTGGTGACAAAGCTATACTCCACTAGAAGATTTGACGGAATGAAGGCTCACAACGGTGCTTGGATGACAAAAACATGCGTCAAATGAGGAAGAAACACAGCACAAGCTCTGCCAATTGCCGATCTTACTACTCGAGGGGACAGTGGCAACAATTTAGTGACAACATCCTCGAATAGTTCTTCTATAAGAAGTCGCTGCTATTCCCTCTTCTCAGCAACCTTTTCTCTTCATCATCACACACAAACAATCTCTACTACAGCAAACAAACAAAACACCCGACCACACACACACCGCAAACATGCAGTTCTCCGCCGCCTTCGTCGCCATCTTCGCCTCGGTCGCTCTCGCTGCCGGCCCTGGTATGCCCGCGGCTGCTGCCGATGCCATTCCCACTGGCCCTGCTGATGCTGTGCCCACTGAGCCTGCTGGTACCGCTGGCATGCCCCAAATCCCTCCTGAGGTACGTTTCACGACCTGATTCTGCCACCCTGGAAAAAACCTTGTTCACTGACCGCTCATCACAGCTTGCCGCGTGCGCCGAGAAGTGCGCTTCCAAGGCTGAGGATCCCAACGAGGCCATTGCCTGCCTCAAGAAGGAGTGCGCCGATGCCATCTCCTCCCTGAAGAGTGCTGCCATGGCCGCCGCCACTGGTGCCGCTCGCGGCCCTTCCGATGCTGATGCCGCTGCCGCTGCCGGCGCTCCCATGTAAATTTGTTTCCAGGGAACGAATTGAAACAGGGGTTGAGCTTGGTGGCTATCAAACGCTAAGCCTGCATCATGACGGGATGGCCGGCCATTCTTACGAGTTCGCTCATGTTTGACTAGATAAGACAGCATTAATACAACCACTATGCTTGTAATCTGATCCCTCAAGTATGAAGATATTTGGCCTAAGTCTTATTTGTTTCCAATTTCTGGTTGAGTGTAGCAATATGTTCCGGTGATCAGCAATTGGCTCAATTAATATGATTGTGTATATCACTTTGTATTATTGGACTGCTGTAAACGTTATGCCCTTCAGTATGTCTGGCGCTATCATTGCTTAATAGACTTCTCCAAAATTTCCAGCAAAATGTCGGCTGCAAATCGTTAGCATCATGGCGAAGAAGAAAAAAATCTAGAACACGATGAGCACTTACCATGACCCTGTTCAAATACAAGCATGGGGCGCAGGCGAATCGCTCTGTCGCCGCTCGCGCCAATGTTGAGACCATTAGACTTGGCCGCGGCGAGCACATGCTCTCTGCGGGGGCTGTCAAAGGCGATAAAGGTGCCGCGGTCCTTGCCGCGCAGGTTTTGAATCTCGCCGGGATACTTGGCCGCCAGAGCCTCGAGCTTCCCAAACAGATACCTGCCCACCTCGGCGGTGCGCTCGACGAGGCCGAGGCGCGTCACCTCGTCGTAGATGCCGCGGAAGAGCAGGGCGCGCGCGGGGTCGCCCATCCAGGTGTTGTACTGGCGGTACGGCTTGTCGGGCCGCAGGGCGTTGTCGCTGTAGTAGAAGCCGGCCGCCTGGGCCTTTTTCGAAAACGTCACCATGTCTGGCGGCGACGCGAGGCCCCAGTGCTCGTGCGCCCAGAACCGGCCCGTGGCGCCCACGCCGGTCTGCACCTCGTCCACGATCATGAGCACGCCCTTGGCCTTTGTGATGTCGCGCAGGCGGCGGAAGAAGGCGGGCGAGGCGTGGTTGTCGCCGCCCTCGGACTGGATCGGCTCGACGATGAGGGCCGCGACCGGGTTGTGCCAGCTGGACAGCAGGCGCTCCGTCTCGGCGAGGCAGCGCTCCTCCTCGGCGGCGTTCTCGGCGGCATGCTCCTCGAGGGGGTACTTGAGCTGCGGGAAAGGTGCGGCGGGCCAGTCGAACGCGGGGATGTCGAGCTTGTGGATGGCCTTGCTGCGGGTGGTGCTGAGGCTGCCAAAGAGGCGGCCGTGGAAACCACCCTGGAAGGAGAGGATGGAGTAGTTGGGGGCGCCGGGCTGCTCATTCTTCATCACGGAAGAGAGCTCCTCGGAGGTGAAGTCGGCGCCCTTGCGCTCCTGGGTGCGGCGCCAGATGAAGGCGGCCTTGAAAGCCAGCTCGTTGGCGTCGGAGCCGGTCATGGAGGTAAACACCTGGTTGAACCCTTCGGGTGCGGCTTTGAGGAGTCCAGTCTCCAGGATCTCTGCCCACTCGGAGGAGGGAAAGGCACCGAGGGCGGGACGGTTGACAATGGAGCTCTTCATCAGAGGAGTATCTGCGACTTCGAGTAGGCGTGGATTGTTGTAACCAATAGGAATGGATGCGATTTGGGCAAATCTGATGAATGATAAGCGTTTTGAATTTGTTGTTTTTTCCGAAATTTTGTTGGCTTCAATTGAAGTACTTACGCGTCCAAGAGAACGTTGCCGTCGTGGTCGACGATACTTGGCACAGTCAGCCAGCGTCACTCAATCTTTTGAAGGTTACTCACTAATTTCCATCGCACTTGTCATAGTCGACCATAAAATTCATGCTCCTCGTGTCAAAGATCTTCTCCAGCTTCTCGAGCGCGGCCTTGGAACGCGGTCCAGGAATCGCGGTCTTGACGGCCGGCTTCGGAGGCTCGTTCTGGAACACGGACGAGGCTGTCGCCATGGGCCGGACCACCTGTAGCTTGCTGGCAGAGCGAGGAAGGCGACGAGCGCCAGCGCGAACCGAGGTCAGCATCTTTGATCAATTGTGTATTCACGCCTTCTATAGAATGCTGCAGAATGTCTTCTTCACAAGAGGAAAAAAAAAAGGGAAAAGAAGAAAAACAGAAACCGTGGTGGTATCGGCTGACAAGATTGGAGAAAGGATGCGCTGGGGTAGCTTATTTAGTGTAAGATTTGGCGCGGTTGGTCACTTGGCCGTCGGCCGTCTCCACGCCAAAAATGGATACAGCGGAATTGGAGGGTTTCGGAAATCAGACAAATCCTTCGTTGTTTCTGAGGCGTCGACCTGGCCGAGGGCTCATTATGAGTCGAAAACCGTCAGTGGACCCCCGTGGCAGCACCCATTCAATCGCCTCCGTGGTGTATCGCGCATGGCGGACGGGTAACAAAAGCATCAAGACGGCGTTGAAGTGACAGGCCAGCCCGCCGATCTAGGACGCAGAAAACCCCAGATCACCCATGGCCGGCGGCCGCGGACAGCCAGGCTAAAACGGGGCTAAGACATTGTGGGATGGGGTTTGTGGGATTGTGTGTGCGGGCGTGAGAGGGCGCAACTGGAGTCAGCATGACGATTTTCATGTTGAGAAGGCGTTTTTGGTGTATCTGGGCCAAGGCAGTGACGGCTGGTGATCAGCAGAATTGAAGGCTCGGCAATGCGTTGAACGTGCATGCGGCTGCGAACCCTCAAGGTGGTATCGTACTTTCGGCACTAAGAACCCCCAAAAAAGCCAATTGGGTGAGCACAATTGCATACAGCTCGTATCAGATCTCGATCGGCAAGTTTTCCTTACTCCTATCGCCTGTCGCGCATTGGCCATGGTCGATGCTGAAGGTGCAGCACCAAATGTCATTATTCTTGGAAATAGTTTGTAGGTGCTCTTTAGATCCCCTCTGTCTTGTGCTCCTTATATCAAGAAATGGGCCGTCGCGCTACACTTGCTAGAGCTGGCGAAGCCGGCTTATGGGTGAGTTGCGGCTGCTCGAGCCGCCGAAACTGAACCTTTTCATGATCAAATGCAGGTCGAAACTTGGTCGAGCTTCACCAAAAGGCGCCGCAATGGAATGAGATCGTACCTCGCAAGTAGAAATCCCCGAGTGTAGCGAGTCAAGACGACTGCGCTCGCAAAATGACATTGCAACGCCTAAAACCTGGTATCTAAATGTGTCTGGCTCTATCCATGTAGAGCTCGTCGCGACAGTATGGCCCAACGTGTTTGAGCAAACTCCGTATCAGAAAAACGCCAGTCCTATAAAGAGTACATGTTGAAACTAATAACCTATTCTCTGGCCTCAAGGGCAGTCATGTTGAAAGAGAAACAAGAGGTGCAGTATAAAAATACCCATAAACGCAATATCCAATATCGTCAATTAAAGAAAAACAAAGAAAACGCGATTTAGTATGCTTTTTTTTTGTGTGCATGTTTTTGATGCTCTGCCTTTACGCTTAAGCATCGCCCTTCCAGTAACGGGTCTGGATAAAGGGCATCTTGGCAACGACACCCTTTCTCTTGCGGCCGCGGACGACGACGTCGACCTCGGTGCCGGACTTGTGCTGGCCGTCCTTGATGTAGCCCATGGCAATATTCTTGCCGAGGGTGGGGCTGGGGACGCCCGAGGTGATGTTGCCAATCTTCTCGCCGTCCTTTTCGATGGTGGCACCCTCGCGGGCGGGCGCACCCTCGACGAAGAGGCCGACGCGGCGCTTGGCGACGCCGGCGCCGCCCTTGCTCCGGGGAGTCATCTGGGGCACGATGACGTCGGCGCCGTGGAAGCCGGCGTCGGGGGTGCGGCGCTCTTTGGGGATGATCCAGCTGAGGCCGGCCTCGACGGGGGTGATGGTATCGTCGAGGTCGTGGCCGTAGAGGCACATGCCGGCCTCGAGGCGGAGGGAGTCGCGGGCACCGAGGCCGGACATTTGCAGGCGCTCTGGGCCGGCGACGCCGAGCAGGGTCTCGACGACGGGGGTGGTCGTCTCAAAGGCCGGGTAGAGCTTGCCGTTGAAGGAGATCTCGAAGCCGTCCTCGCCGGTGTAGCCGCCGCGGGAGATGAGGACGGGGTGCGTCTTGGAGCCGTCGGCGAGCTTGAGCTGGGCCCAGACGGCGTTGCCAAAGTAGAGCGACTTGAGTTCGACGTTGGAATCCTTGTCGAGGACCTGCTCGAGGATCTCGGCGGCCTGGGGGCCCTGGAGGGCAAAGAGGCCCGAGTTGTCGAGGCGCGTCCATTCGACGCCGCCGCCAAACTGGCCGAGCTGCTCGTCAATGTACTTGGTGTCCTTTTCGAGGCAGGCGCCGTTGGTGACGACGTAGTACTCGTCCTCGCCGAGGCGGGTGATGACGGTGTCGTCGACGATGCCGCCGGTGCCGGGCCACAGGAACGTGGTCAGCTTGCTCTGCATGTGGCCCTGGGTGGCCCACGAGGACGGGGTGATGCGCTCGAGGAAGGCGGCGGCGTTGGGACCCTTGAAGATGTGCTGCACCATGTGCGAGACGTCAAAGATGGACGCGTGGTTGCGCGTGAAGTGGTGCGAGTCGGCCAGCGACAGGTTGCTGTACTGCACGGGCATGTGGTAGTCGGCAAAGGGCACCATCTTGCCGCCGTTGGCGACGTGGAAGTCGTAGAGCGGCGTCTTCTTCAGGTCGCCCGCGGGCGCAGCAGACGAGCCGTGTCGGACGGCACCGACGGCGGCGCGGCTGCTGGTGAGGAGGCGGCTGGCGGCCATGGCGGGACGAGCCCGCGCAACCATGGCGATACCCTTCATGATGGGCGGCGTG
>JARDXD010001320.1:0-14955 GCA_029218145.1 Aphanocladium album
GGACAGGACAGATTGGCACACGCTAGTTAGTCTTCACATATGAGCAGGAGCAGGAGCGATGAATAGATCAATATTCTACAGGCGATTAACATGACCACCTTGGCGGTCCTCTTATGCTTCCACCGGTAATAAATGTTTCCTCGAGCAAGATCCTTCCATGGCCTGCCCAGTCTTGCCTGGCCACTTGTATAAATATAAAATAACAAAAAAAGGGCAGTGAACCCAGGGCAAGTCAACGACACCGTAAACGCCAAAAAGAGCAGTGGTACTAAACGTCCGGACCAGAGCCTACACGCTCGGCCAGATACCATCAAGTCATGCAATCGTATTGTTCAATGCCCCCCCCTCCAATATGCTGCTTGTATCTTTACACTTAAATCTCAATCGTCTTCATGGCGCCGTCGGCGACTTCCGGCTGCTTGCCGTTGGCCTTGGGAGCCTCGTTCTCCTTGTTCTTGAGCAGGTCCGAGTCGCGGCGGGCGGCGAGTGGCGTCGTCGTCGCGCTCGCGGGGCTCTTGAGGTCCTGGCTGCTTCGGGGAGAATCGGGCTCCTCCTCGACCTCGACCAGCTTGCTGGGCTCAATCTCGGCATCGGCCAGGATGGGCGTCACCATCTCCTCCGTCACCCTACTCAGAGGCGGGGGCTTTCCGAATCCGCGGCGTCCAGGGCTGGTGAGCGGTGATGATCCCTTGAGGCGCTGCATGGAGCGGCCGCGGGCGTCGCCGTTGGATGCGTCGACGGGGCTGGTGTAGGGCGATGCTGATCGGCTGCCAAGAGGCGATCCGGTCTTGGGAGAGGCCATCGATCGTCGCTTACCGGCGGCGGCGGCGCGGCGGCCGTATTTCTGATCCATGCGCCATCGCAGAATGTTAAAGTACGAGGGCTCGATGCGGGTCTCCTTGAACTCGCGAAGCTTGAGCTCGTTGGTGTCCTCGTCCACATACCACTTTCCAGAGTTGAGATCGTCGGCAACGAGAGCCAGGAAGGCGCCCCAGGAGCGGGCAACGACGTACTTGGTATCGTAGTCGCGACCAAAGAGGATAATCTGGCCCCAGCGGCCGCTGGGGCCAGGGGCCAGATCGACCGCCAGATTGTTGCCACCCCAATCGCGAACAAGAGGGATCCAACCGGAGTGTGCGTAGGCCTTTCGGATGCTGTTGGCGGGGACGCAGTCCTGCTTCTGGAGCAGGTTGTCCTGCCAGGCGTCGGGGTTGGAAGAGGCTGACTGGGGTCTTTGGCGTGAAGAGCTCTCGCCATTGTCCTGGCTCGAGGGGCGAGGCTGAGGTCGGTTGTTGGCGGCGTCCAGCAAGTACTGCTCGTTGACTCGTCTCCAAGTCTCCCACTCCTGGACAATTTCCTCGGCGTCCATGAGCATGCCGCTGAAAATAATACCGGTTGGCGTGCCGCCGCGTTCTTGGCCGTCGTGAACCATGAGAGAGTCGCGGACATCCTGGGGCAGGGAGCAGTCGAGCTGGTGCTCGAGGTCGTTGAGATCGTTGATGGTGCAGCCTTCGCCGAGCTGGTCAAAGAGCTCAAAGTAGTTTTCCTCGGCCCAGGTGTCTATGCGGTGCCAGGAGTGCTGAACGGGAGGAGGGGGAGGGAGGCCGTCGGAAAAGGCTTGCATCTGAACATCGCCCTGGCCCTGAACCTCGAAGCCATCGGTGTTGGCCTGCTTGGCGACGGAGGAGCGCAGACCGGGGGAGTAGGATCCGTTGGGGGTGGAGGAGCCGCCGTGGCCTTCGTAGCGGGTGGAGGAGGCGCCTTCGTCAAAGTAGGGGTTGGAAACATCGGCGCGGGAATCGGAGGCGGTGGCGACGCCTGTGAGCATGCCGGTTCTGCTGTCCCGAAGGGGAACGTGGCGGCCTGTTCGTTGAGGGGAGTCGAAGGAGGAATCTGCAGCAGGTCAGTGGTTAGCAGTCGCTGGATGTTGGGGGGGTCGTCCAGTTTTGGCTTACGTCTGTCGTACGTCGTCATCGTGTGCCAAAATGACTTCAGGGCGGTACTAAATCTGTTGATGATGCTGTCAGCGTCCGGAACAAAGAGCGTCGATGATTGCGCGGTCGCAAGGGCGCAGGCCAGGGAGTGCGTACGAGTTCGCCATGGTGGGCAGGAGAGTGCTCGCGAAGGTCGCGGCGAAACGTCGTCTTGGTCGGTCGGTAGCTCTCGCGATCGAGTATGATGCAGAAAAAACGGCCCGGTAAACTTGCGATGGTGCAGGAAGCGTGTCAGGGTCGCCGGCAGATGACAAGGGGCGTGTGTGCGTGTGTGTGCGGAATTCCTTTGTCGCGGTCGCGTCACAATTGGCGGCGGCTCAGCTGTGCAGACTGGTGTGGGGGACGGGGCGAAAAGCGCTGCGTGGCACGAAATGTTCGAGACTAAACGGTGCGGGCAATTGCGAAGAAAAGAAGGCTCCCGGTGACAAGTCCCAAAGGGGGGGAGAATTGTTTGGTGGTGTCTCGCAGAGCCGGGTCAATAAACAGGTAAGACAGGATATGGGCCCGTGGCTCTATGGCAGTCTGGCTGTGGCGGAGGCCGACAAAGGGGTGAGGGAGAAAACGAGGGTCCTTGAGAAGCAGACAGCACGCCGTTTGGAGTTGAGCTGTGTTGGTGCTGACGTCGAAGAAGATGGACGGGGGTAGTGAAACGGCAAATCGGCGGAAAGAAAGGGACAAAAAAAGAATGAAAAAAAAAAAAAAGAAGATGCAGATGATAGCTTTGGCGAAATGAGTTAGCACAAGTTATCCTGGCAGAAGCCAGATGGAAGACGCAGAAGGCGGCAGCAGAGTGGTAGAGGTGCCGCCAGGGGGAGAGCGGCCAGGTGGAGGCAGCGGAGGTGTCAGTCGATAGGGGAGATACAGGGGTTTCCCATACAAATTTGGTGGAGATGAAAGTACCTTATCTTGTCTTGCTTCCTCGTCATTTCTGCCAGCGGACTCGGCGCTGTAGCTCGGCGCTTCAACCGCTGGAGCTGGTGCGGGAGCCACTGAGGGAACAGACCCGGGGGGGCCTCGTCCAGTGGCTGCTCGTCCAATTTACAGTGGATGTTGGCGGCCTGTGGGCGTGGGGACTTGCCAGGTACCTTGTGCCTGGTGCCTCCACAGCGGATATTACAAGTATTTTTCTTTTGCCCTCTTTTCTTTTCACTATTTAAATTTAGTTGTTGAGTGGCCGAATAACTAGCTAGTACTTATTGCTTTCCGTCTGGGCTTGTCCTCTGCCCTGGACGTGGTGCCGCTGTCATGTACCTGTGAACTGTAATACCCAGCATGCCGCTGAAAAAGGGGACACCTTACTCAGTGCTTCCTCATGGAAAGCAGGGTTATCCAAGGGAAGCAATTACAAACATAGGAAAATAGTACAAGAAATAAATAAAAAATGTGAAAAGCAGCCCTTCCAAAAACTCGTCGTAAACAAGATACAAAAGAGGTGGGAAAAGTCCATGATGCAACCTGCATGCGGCACACACACACACACTGCCTTGCTTGTCTTGTAACCCCTCCAGGCTAAGCAGCAACGCACACGCATATGCATGCACACTACTACTCTGCGGCGTCGTCTTTCAGACCTCTCCAACAAATGCTTTTACAACTGCCCATGTAACCGATGTTACCCAGCCTGTTTTCCTTCTTCTCAAGCCGCCCGCAAGCCACACTCACCCGTTGCCCCAGGGGCCGCTGCAAGCCTGCACACCAATGATGCATCAGCGGCTGCACACCATCACCACACACACCACCTCGTCTCTTCGGAAACCCACCGCCACACAATCCTGAAAACAAGGCGGCAGACTGGTTCCTTGGCAGTGGCAGCATGCAGCTACATGCGGCGCAGCGATTCTACGTAGCATTTCCCAAAACAGACTTTGCGGCCGTACACGTTGCCTACCTTGCTGCTACAGTGTCACCGCTGATACCTTGGTCACCCCCCCATATCATCTGTGAAACAACCAGGGGTCCTCAATCCCAATCAGCCATGTACTGAAATTGCCATTACCACCAATCTTATTTGCATAAGTGTAAGAGCTTCTCTCTCGCTTGCTTGCTTGCATTCATCCATCGGGGCTTAATCTTCCGCTTGACAGCCAGACAAAACCCGCTCTGTGCGCCCGCCCAGGCTTGCTGGCAAACAACTGGCAGTGGTATGCACAAGACTGGGGCCCCCCGAGACGGAACGAACTGCGCCAGATCTACACCTTGCAAAAGCTTAATCCGCCAGAATTTTGCAGAGAGAAGAAAAGGGATAGCCAGCAACCTCTGCTTAATCAAGGCTTACGTGCTTGTCAATTTTTTTCTTAATTTTTTTTTTCAGCTTTGCCAGCCCCGGTTGCTTGGGTCGCTGGACCTCGCTTCTCTTCCCTTGCCAGCGCATCGCCACTCCTATACATGCTTCTCAACCTGTTGCCTACAATTGAAGATTTTCCAAGATGAAGGATCGTCAGCTCCCAGAAACCATGTGCATGGTGGAGTTCTTGTCCTCTTATTCTTTCTTGCATGTCCGGCCCTCGGCACGCCGCGCGCGTTTCACCTTAGATGAGACGGACCAGGGGGCCAGTCCGCTGCCGAGCGCCCAAGTCCACGCCCATACTGGACAAGATTATTCATTGAGAGACGCAATAGAAGATGGGGAAAAAGCAAATCGGTGATTGATGGTTCATCTCGACATCTATCTTCGGTTCTTGCCATAAAGTTACATTGAATAAAAGTAAAATGCAAAAAGCAACAAAACAAGTTCATCATCAGACGCCGATGAGTTAGCCGTCTGCACCAAACTTGTACACACCTCAACGTCCTCTTACGCCTTTTCGCTAAACTCTTGCAGCTTATCCGCCAGCTGCCTCTTTGCCGCCACCGCCAGCCCCCTCTCCGGGCTGGCCACCTGCTCGCTGAAGCACAGCTCCAGCAGCACCTTGAGCTCCTCGTACGTGAACGTGTTGCTCGCCTGCGTCGCGCCCGCCTCCTCGCCCATCTTCTTGTCGCGATCCTCGGCCGCCTTGGCAATCACCGCGTCCGCGCCGCGGTCCAGCAGCGAGTAGTAGTTGGCCGCCCGCGCCAGGTCCACCCCTTCCTCCACGTTCTTGAGGTTCTGCTGCAGCACGAGAATGTTGAGCTGCATCCGCCGGCTGCCCTGCCCGTTGATCGGCGACACCATGGCCGCGTTGCCCACCAGGTATGAGTTGATGAGCAGCCCGAGCCCCGTCCGGATGAACGACACCTCCTTGTCCCGCAGGTACCGCGCAATCGTCTCGTCAAAGAGCACCAGCTCCAGGTTCAGGCCGAGAATCTGCGGGTCCGGCTCGCGTACCTCCTGCTCCAGCAGGTACGGGGCCACGTCTGGCGAGAGAGCGTTGCGCAGCGAGTGCACGATGCGGCACCGGACCTCCATGTGCAGCGTCAGCAGCGCCGTGCCCGCGAGCTCTTCGTACGACGATACGATATTGTCAAACGTCCTGTTGTCAATAGTTAGCACAGCCCGTAGAAAGCAGCTAGTTCATCCCGCCGTGACGTACTGTACAGTGTCCACAGTCAGCGGTAGCACAACCGGTCCCGCCTCGTTCGCCGCCTTGTTGGGGTCGTTCATCAACGTCCAGCGCCTGTTTGCCTGTCGCGCCATGCTCTGCCGCGAAGAGTCCGTCTCGTGCACCGTTATGTGCCGCAGCCCCGTGATCTTGGTCGTCAGCCACTTCATGCTCGTGTACAGCAGGCACAGCGACGTGATGGTCTCGCGGTCCTGGATGATGTCGTTGGGCTCCAGCCGCGACTCGTTGGTGTGCTCGATGAGCAGGTGAATCTCCTTCTCGCCCAGCGTCTTGTCCTCCTCGTCCGACAGCCACATCTTCTTCATGACCTCGTGGATCTCGCCCGGCTGCACGGCAAAGCGCGCCGACGCACGGAGGTTGTTGGCGTCCTTTGTTTGCTCCTGCGTCTTGGTCACGAGCAGCTTGTACCAGTCGAAGCACCGATCGTAGTAGCGCATCATCTGTGTCACCAGCAGCGAGCTCAGAGCCTGGTCGGGCGGGATCGTGCCCAGCATTCGGCAGAAAGCAGTGACAATCTGGAAGAATGCCGTGGTCCCTTTGAAAACCGGTCGTTTGGAGTGCTGGCTCCACGACGGGTCCTGAGCAAAGGAATCCATCTCGGCAAGAATGCTGTCGCTGAGCTTGGTAAGCGTCTCGTCCAGCTGCGGCTGGAAGACGTTGACCAGAAAATTGTCAAGAAACGTCGTCAGCGTACTCGTCGCCAGGTCAGAGCCAGGCGGCACGATGGTGCGCAGGCGTTGTAGAAAGACGAGCGTCGGCGGTAGCAGCAGACTCATGTTGAACACGCTGGGCTCAACCAAGGGCTTGTGAGTACCCGGCATCTTATGCTCATTGGAGTAGCCGCCGCCAACAGTGTGTCGACGCGCACCAGACTCATCCATCGCGAGCCTGTTTCGCTGCTTGTCGGCTCCTTGCTTTCGGTCATTGTCGGTCAGACCAGGCACGGTAGCCTGCACGATGCCCTCGAGCGCATCGAACTCTGTGCTGATGTCCATCGACTTGGCATCAATCTCGGCAAACTTGAACAGATTTTCGCGAGCAATGTCTTTTTTGGCATTCAGCGAGCTGCCTGGATTCGGTGAATCAAATTGGAACACGTCGGCGTCGGTCGTAACGTAATTCCGCAAAAGCGATCTAATCTCATTTTGATACAGATTCCACAGCTCTTTGAAGCTGCCCAGCAGGGCAATGTTGTTGCCGGCACCTTCGCGTCGAATCAAGGCCTTGATCGACTCGTGGAAGATGCGGTGGCCCTCGCCAATCGCCTCAAACTTGCCGTACAGGCTCCACAGCAGGTCGTGGATGACCTCGGCACGCATTTGCGTCTCGCGCGTGTTGTAGATGTTGAGGCCCTCGGACTTGGTCGTGCCGCCGCGCAGGGAGCTGGGGTGGCGCTGGTCGACCTCGTTGTTTGTCTCATTGGCGATGGCAAACAGCTCGACGGGCATTCGCTGCTTCAGGGTCTCGACTGCGTTTTGCAGCCGGCCCAGCTTGTTCAGAGCCTCAACCAGCAAGGCAATGTAGTAGAACGTGTCAGCTTCGGGGTTCTTCATCGGATCCTCCGTCACTGCTTTTTCGATATCCATGCCCTCCAAGATGCTGTGAAAGGGCAGAATGGCATTTGTGTCCGTAAACTCATCTGAAAACGCGCCCTGGCTCTTGTAGAGACTCTGCCAGCGCTCCTGGCAGTACGGCGACTTGAGGTACAGGTGCTCGTGCAGCTCCTCCACCAAAATGTCCATCAGTGCCGTCTCCTGGTTCACCAGGTAGCTCCGCAGGTCGTTGAGCGCGCCAATGTCGTCGAGCTCCGGCCGCCGCAGCTTGCGCAGCGCGTTCTGCAGCACGTCCACGGCCGTCAGGAAGCGCTTCTCCGAGATGCGCGCCTCGAGCTGGTCCGGCACCGCGCGCAGGTCGTCCAGCTCGTGGAGCGTCTGCAGCAGGTCGTCGTACGACTCGGACGTCTCGGACAGCTTCCGGAGCTCCGGGTCCGTCGAGCACAGGCTGGACGTGGCGCTGGCCAGCGACTCCTTGAGCGCGCGCACGCGCCGCTGCGAGCCCTGGATGCTGCTCTGGATCTTGTGGAAGGTGCCGATGGACGAGTTGAAGCCCTGGTGGTGCTCGTGCACCGTGTTCTTGAGCGACTCCTGCAGGTACGCGTGCGTGTCCTGGAACTTGCGGTAGTCGTGCGCCCGGCCCACGGAGCTCGTGTCCAGCAGCTGCAGCGCCAGCTGCACCGGGATGCACTCCTCGCTGCACAGCGACGGCCACTCGACCCGGATGTGCTCCAGCACCTGCGTGATCTGCCGGTCCGCCGTCGACTGCATCCGCGGCCGCGAGGGCATGTTGCGCACCACGGGTGGCGGGCCGCCGCCGCCGCCGCTGCTGCTGCCGCCGCCGCTGCCGCCGCCGCGGTCGCCTCGAGGCGGAGGAGGCCCTCGCGACGGCGAACCGTACCCGTTGCCCCGGTTGTTGTTATTGTTTCGAGGATCGCCGCCGCCGCCGTATGCATCGTAGTCCTCCTCGGCCTTGCCAAAATTGCCGTACCCGTTGGCGCCGCGGCTCGGGGGCCCTCCGTACCGGTTCGCCATGATGGGCGCGCGCGGGACAGGTGTTATCAGGGGTCGTGTCGCAGTTGTCACGGATGTGTTGGCAATGGCGCTGGCATGATCCTCTCAACCAGCCCACGTATTGATTCGGTCCTTTTTTGCGTGTCCCTCGCTGCGTCAGTTACTTGGAGAATCGCAGGGGTTCGGGGAATAGTGACGTTGCCAGAGCTCAAGCGTGGTGGTTGGGGTGTGGAATGAGTGACGACCGGATCCTAGCGCAAGCCGTTTCCACTGCCGCACAGCTACACCCCGCAACAGAGCGAGAGTATCAGAGCTGAGCAAACAAAGATGCAACTCAAATTGCCCAGAAAATTAAGATATACAATGGCAAAATTATATCATCACCCAGTTTTGGTCTTGTTTTATTTCAGAATCGAATGAATTGCTGCAGAGTTTAAAAAGGCTACATCGACTATGCTACTCCTCAATCTGCCACAGAACCGGGTTTCATAAAACGCCAACCATGAATGTAAAAATGCATGCATACTAAATCATAGCAACTCAATTGCCACTCGCCTGCGAGGTATTACCACCTGCGGAACCGCCTGCGCCACCTGAGCCGCCGGCACCGCCGGCACCACCCCGTAGATTAATCTGTCCAAGACGAGATACAATATTGCTGCCAACGGCGTCAACTGCGCCTCGTGGTGAGGACAGAGTCGGCCCAGTCGCTGCAGTCTCCTGAATGCGGAATAGCTTCACACCTGTCCCGGTCCAAATTCCGGAGGTCCCCTTGGCAATCTGCATTTCACTGGCGTAGACGACACCCCAGAGCATCGACTCGTACCAGCCAAGTGAAAGCGGCGACCATTCAAACGAATGCACCTTGATGGGCGCTGCTTCGACACCAACAAGATCCATTTCTCGGATACGATGAATGTTCTCTGGTGAGAACATGTCTTGGCCAGCTTTTCGTGGCAACAGGCTCGACACTTGCTGGATGACGGTGAGAAATGTGTGCAGAGGGAGTTCGGGCAGCCAGCTTTCGATCCAGTAAGTCGATGGTTCAAAGTTGCCGGTTGCGCTCTGTCCGGCTACAGAGTAGGCACCCAGGCTTGTTGTACTGTTCTGCCTAGAAAAGGATCTAACACCAGCCGGCATCTTGCCTCTGGCCTTTTCAGACATACCGCGCAGCTGCACTGGTACAGAATCATCGACGTTGGGTGTCGAGGATGTTTGCGATTGATTTTCACTAGTAGTGGAGGCCGCTGGTGTCGGTTGCGGCTCATCATCACTATCATCATCGTCGCCAATTGCAAAAGCATTGTCCTCCGAAACATCTTCGAGGCCATGGGCCTGGCCAACGGCGGGGCTTCTTGGAGACTCTATGCTGTCGACCGACGTGCGTCGTGATGTAGTGTCGGCATCACCGTTCCCATTCGCATCCTTGCGTCGCCGATTGCGGCGCTCTATCTCTTCTAGACCGCTTTCAAGTGTAAATGTTCTCAGGTTCTCGATTGGCTTCTTATTCTTGATGATGGCCACAACTAGCTGAGCGTTTTCCTTGTACTTATGCTCGATGATTGTGTTGATAGATTCCAATAGTGGTCGTAGAAGTGTGTGGTTTGTCTCGTTCGCCAATAAAAACGAGGGCGAGGACATGAGGACAAAAAGGTGCATAAGCTGCGAACTGCCTGAGGAACCCAAATTCTCAATATATGGCGCAATATTGTTGATAATTGCGAGAAGTGCTGGGTAAATGGCGGTAAGGCCACCCTGGCTGGTTGTGATGAGGGTGTAAATAGAGTGGACGAGGAAGTCGGCGTATGAGCCGTCGAATGAGTTGATTCTAATACCGGGCGGAAGACTCTCTTGGCCGACAAACTTCTTGTTTAGGTGCAGGCCAAAGTTCTTTTCCACGCTCATTGTCTGTAGCAAGAATGCGCACATGCGAACAATGCCTTGCTTCGCGGGATCATTCTTGTATTCAATGGCATAGAATAAGGTCAGCACGATAAAGTCATGCGCCCTGTCGGTGTCGATAACAAAAGAGCGAAACCTCTTGTTGCATTGAATCATTTCCCAGAACAGCATCAGCATCTCTGCTGACAAGTTTATCGATGTGTGAGTTCCGGGGAGATATGAGGTTTTGTCTTGCAGCGGCTGTGTTAGAATGCGAGAAACACCGTCCACTATGAATTGGAAATCTTGAGGGCGATGCAGGCGGCCGAGAAAGTGACGGTAGTAGTTCTTTCTTGAAGATACGTCGACATGTTCGGGTACGGTATAGACTAGCATTGCTAACAGTAGGTGTAGAGACTGCGTGACGAGGAGTTGCTTCGTGTCGCGAATGACTAGTGAGTTATATGGCACACGCCAGCTCGCTGGATGGTATTTCAGGGTCTACAGCGGTTAGCTTGATGGCTCCAATCGCCAATCTTCTCGACATACCGTGTTCAACAGAGAACAGAGCACTGAGAGCACAACCTGCTTGTCAGGGTTCGTGCACAAGTGTGTCAAGGTCCGCACACCACTCTGTGTCAGCGTCGGGCTGCTCATATATAGACCGCGGCCAGCAAGTGCCAGAATCAGCCGCAGCAGCTCGCATCTGTTGCTTTCGAACTCTTTTGTGGTCGGTACAGCAGTGTTGCAGCCCACGCCGCTCTGCCAGATGGCGTATGTCACCTTTGGGCGTCCGGGCTGCTGCTTGGGAATCGTGAACTCGGAGAAGAATAGCATATCAACCATTGTGTCGAGAAGCTCCTCTGCCAGTGGTTTGGCATCCTCAAAATGTTCTTTCTCGCCGTCGGTATCATCCTTATCGCCTTTCGATTCGTCAAACAGCACTTCGTTCGCGATGGTACCCTGTCGAGTCCTCCTCTTTCTAGCGCCCCAAAAGAACTGCTCTTCCCATTGATGTAAAGATTCCTTCTCGTATAGATATGGTAGTATGCGGGTCAGAACCCGGACGCAGTTGAGCGCTTCTCTCTCTGGAGCAAGCTCGTTATCGGGAAAGGATGGATGATGGCGCAATACGAAGAGACGAGACGTCAGGGCGAGGATGAGTGTTTCGATATTTTCAAGGGCTTGATCACGGCTTCTTCGAATGTCGGCAGGGGAAAAGAGGCTGAAGACATCCTCTGAAGACTCGGGAAGCTCCCAGAACTGCCCGCTTGGTTAGCAACGTGCACAGCCACGTAACAGGACAACTGGGCATACTGAAGTCCAGTACTCGTCGTCAGCAGGGATATTCCGCTCCTCGGACAGCCGGAATATCCCGCGTTTAAAAACGATCTTGGAATCGCTGGCGCCCATGGTCGCATACAGTGGGCTGGGCGAGGACTGGAGGTTATGGCAGAGTGTCGTCGGTTGCGGCATAGCACGGCCGGGTTGCTACCTACAGGCTACAGAGATAGAGTGCGTGGATTCAGCGGAGCTCGAGACCGACCAATCACTAGCTTCGTTAGGGCTCCACCTTGGCGCCGCCCATTTCAAAGCGCCGAATACCAAAGCTGCCAGAGATATTGATTATCGATAAGCACCCTGAAGCATGGGAATTTCGTGCCGGCTGCATTGCAACACCCGCAGCCTCCCACGGCATCATTGCGAGGCAGCAGAGAATTGGCCCTACCATGTATCGTGCGAGGTGCCGCGCTCTCGCTCGATCGAGCCTTGCAGGCGTTGCAATTTATCCGGGGCTATCAGTGGCTCCAAGGCGCGTCGCGTTTTTTGTCACGACGCAGCCATGCCATGCGACAAGAGCGGAAAGGAAAGCGAAGAAGAGGGCGGAAAAGAAAGCGGCCGCCAAGGATGCGGAACCCGAAGCCGCCTCCAATGAAGAAGTGAAGCCTCTGGGCTCTTGGACCACTCTACAGGATAAGCTCAGAGAGAGTTTAACTTCGGCTGCCTTAACTTCAGAAACATCTCCCGACGACGCGAACGCCGAGAAACCCAGCAAGACGAAAAAGTCCACGACCAAGGCAAATAAACCGGCGAGGAGAAGGATAAAGTCCGCCGGAAAGCCAGTCGAATACGGAACCATAAATCCCGAAAAGCTGGAGCTTCAACCTATCGAACAAGAGACACCCGTCATCCCAAAGCTGAGCTACGGTCTTGATCGCGTGCTTTTCAATGGCGGCGTATATCAGATGCAGGATAACAGAACAAGCGTCTACAACTTTGATCCGTACCTCGCCTCAATCATGCCTGTGGATGAATTTGACTATGATGCACTCAAGGAATACGTCACATCCTCCAAAGATACGAAGCTCATAGACCTCTCTAAGCAGCACGGCAAGAGGTACAGCGGCTCGACGTCGAGCATGACGGCCATTCTTTCCCATTTCCATTTTCTCATCTCTGGCTGGAGACCTCCGAAGTTTGACCAACTGTCGAGAGGCTGGGCATTGGGGTCGAAAAACTATACGATGCTCTTGCGAGGCCCTGTTGCCACCTTTATCAAATATAAAGATGGGGTATACTCCATCGATTCGGATAAAGAGTACGACAATGAGAATATTCTGAGCATGCTTGGTAAATCGATGGAGAAGCTGCTTACACTGCCGAAAGAAGAGTTCGAAAAATACAAAAAGACAAAGTCTCATCAATTGACGGAGGAGGAAAAGAATGCCGACGAAGCTTACCACTATACCACATTTGGCGACTTCATGATGCGATCACAGCTGGATGCACATGACCCGAGACTGCCCGGTACTGGTGTTTTCGACCTAAAGACAAGAGCTGTTGTGACAGTCCGAATGGACGTTGGGGCGCACGAGAAGGGTGCTGGTTATGAGATTCGCAACCAGTTTGGTCAATGGGAGTCTTTCGAAAGAGAATACTACGACCTCATTCGATCTGCGTTCCTAAAGTACTCCCTCCAAGCTCGTATGGGTCGAATGGATGGCATTTTTGTCGCATATCACAATACTCAGAGGATATTCGGTTTCCAATATATTCCTCTCTCTGAAATGGACTACGCGATCCACGGACAAACAGATACGACACTGGGTGATCAAGAATTCAAATCCAGTCTGACGATATTGAATGACTTGTTAAACCGAGCGACCAAGAGGTTCCCGGGCAAATCGCTGAGATTGCATGTGGAGACTCGACCGACCGCTGATCCGATCACATACTTCTTCGTGCAACCTGTTACGGAAGAGGAGATTCAGGCTATACAAGAGTCCAAGAAGAAATCCGTCGACGAAGTTAAGGAAGAGATTCATGATTTGAGCTGTCAGGAGAAGGCCGCCGAGACCGCTGCCGAACTTGCCGCCACAGAAGCTACCACAATGGAGCAGAGTGAAGCCGCAGAGGAAACAGAACCCACGGAGGAAGAGGTTGATCAAGAAATCCAAAATGAGATCGCGTGGCAAGAAATCATGGATCGAGTTAGCGAGGCCGTAGACAGCGAATCCCTGGGGGTACGCTCTGTACGGGAAGCTGTTCAAGAAGCCTTGACTCACAGCGGCCTTTTGGAGGGCAAATCAGAAGAGGAAAGCGCGAAGCACGTCGACAGCCTTGTTGCTGCTTTGACAGCACATTCTCAGGAGAGCAAGGAATTGCAAAGCGTCTCGGAGGAAGAGTCTGCTGAGAGTCAAAATAACGACGAAACACCTCTGAAAGATCTGATCCTGCGCGTTACCAAGGGCATTGATGAGAACACGGCCAATCTCAACGAATTTCAGCGCATGTTTGCTGGTCTTTCCGAACAGCCTGCCGAGGGCGAAAACGTTGATGCGGATGCCGAGGAGGCAGAGTCTAAGGATGATGCGTCCAAGGACGAGAGCCCGCCGCGTGAACTCTTTGGCATGTACGTCACGATCCGCAACAAGGTCGACGGTAAATTCGTGCCTCGACCGGAGCGGCTAGGATCCAAGAGCAAGTGGGAAGTCCAGTACGCCGTCGAAGAGATCGATGAAGAGAGCGCGCGCCGCCTCTACAGGCAGATCAGGTCGCGTCGCTCCAAGGCTTTCAATATCAACGCGGAGATGCGCTCTAAGTCCTGGCACCATATGTTCGCCGGTAACTTGCCGGCCCTCAGCAAACGGGGCGAGCAATATCGTGCAGAGCGAACCATGCGAGAGAAGAAAATGGGTATCCGTGTTGCCTGGGACCGAGACTCGTAGAGGGTCTAGCTCGCGGGTGGTGAGAAGCAAGCGCATGCCTGAAACCTGTGCTTGTATTGGTTGGCAAGCTTCTTTGAACCTTGCTTTCTTGTATGATAGACAGTCTGTATATTAATCTGTATTTCTCCACACGTAGCTAGTCCCCTGCATTCTTGGGCATCCGCAAGCCAAGGGTATAAGAAGCGCTTTTTGTCTGAAAATTCGTGCAGCTTTTATTTAGAAGAAAAAGCTCTGCCAACGTATTCTAGGACTACAATTCCAGACCATCACTTCATAAACGTTGCATGGGTGATGTATGATATCTCATTCGGACAGCCTCTGGCAGGGGGGAAAAAAGCCGCACTTTTCCGAATGGCCTCGCAGACTCGGATCGAAGCAGACCGCCTTTGCCCGGTCCGCGCAGCGCTGGCACACGAGCAGCAAACAACACTGCGGTAGCAATCGAAGCTAGGAGGGCGACTACTGCAGTCTAGCAGCGCAGCAGCTCCTTTGCCATTCTCGAACCCCAACGCGATCCCACGCTGTACGGTTTTTATTTCGTCCCCGGAGCCGGAGTCTGCCGTTGAACGGTTTCCAGCGGATCGTTGGTGGACTAATTAGTTAGTTACTGCGCATCACAGATGCAATGCGGTGCCAGTAAGACCGGGAGCGCCTTTGTGGCTTTCGAGGCTAGCAGCAAGCCAAAATGCGGGGAGTAAGCCCAAGCTCGCACAGCACATTATTAGTCGGCGTTGCAGTCGTATAG
>JARDXD010000459.1:0-14901 GCA_029218145.1 Aphanocladium album
ATATAATATATATGGGTGGGCCGGTCCTGGCTGCTGTATTCGGGGACTAGGCGTGCCGCCCTTAGCGGGGCTACAGGGTGCAGGTGAAGTTGTTGTTAGCGTGAAGGTGGCTGTCCTGCCTGTCGACCATTTTCTTGCAGAAAGATGCCCACGGATTTGCATGGACGGGAAAGATGACAAAGACCTGAAATGGATGGAAACCTTTGAGGGGAGTTTTTGTCGGGGTTGCCAGGGGCAATAAAGGTAGAAAGCTGGACGCAGCCACAGCATCTTAGTTGAATATCGTCGAGTGCTGGTATCACGTCTTTGCGCAGCACTGCAGCCGCAGCCGACAACAGGACCGGTGAATGCGACCACTGGATGGACAAAGGGAAAGCTGTCTATGGCGGCCAATGTTCGCGGGGGAATGCTTTTGATCCTCGTCAAGGAAGTGTCACCAGAAAATTATTGCGTACGTAGCAAGCTTACGACTGGTGGCTAGAGTCGCGAACGACGAGAGCCGGAATAGTGTATTAAGTCATAGCGCCCGTATCTACCTCTGAGCCATCCCGCGTTTCGACTTCCCAGCTCAAGGCGTACGGGTGGAGAGGGCAGCTCACAAAGAACCACTGTTCGGTCCAATCGGATGCAACGATTTGCTGGTTGTAAATTGAGAGATTGAGGCCGAAGAAGAGGCAAGAGGAAGTGTCGTCAGGGTCGGGGCGAAGGTGTGCGCAGCCTCCGGTCCTAATTCAGGACGGGGCAGGGAGGAAGACGCGTACCAAGGCTTCTGCATTCAGGCCCTTGATTCGATGCTCCTCCGGGAAGGCAAACCTGGAGGAACAGTCTGCCTGGGACAAAGACATGATAGACATGTCACCGCCCATGTTTGTCTGGCTCTCAAGACGCTTTCGAGGAGACAATGGCTCATCGCCGGCAGAAACGGGAACATACATGGCGTGGAAGATTGGGCGGATGGCGAGACGAACGAACGGTAGCGATAGCCTAGGTGAACGCTGGCTGGGACTGAGATGTAAGGGATACTCGAGGCAAGGATGAGTTGTCCTAGTGTCTAATGCCGGAGAATGCAAGGCTCGTCGTCCGGTCATTTGTGCCGATTCTGCCTAAGGGGGGTATTCTTGAGAGAGCTTGTAGAGAACTGGTCGCGGGTGGGGAGAGATCTGTTGTTGATAGTGATAGACATGCTCGTTCGTTGTGCGGGCGTGTGACTACGTCGGGCGGGTTGGCGGCAAAGTTCTTAGTTATGATGGAAATCATTCTTTCCTATTATATCTAACAGTACCTGACAGGGGTACAATATTTTCGTTCGCTACCCAGTATAGTCAACCAGGCACCGGCTACCAGGGAGCGGTTCATACCGAGGTCTTTGGCCCAACGGTTGTTTGTGTCACTATGCTGCTCGTGACGATTGTCTGCCACGATTAATCAGTTGGTTCATCTGGTGGATGACTTCCATCGCCTAACAGGAGTCATATGGGCTTGCACAGCAAGGGGAGGAAACCAGGAAAACATGCGGACATGCTGTACTCTGTTGCGGCTGGCTATGCGGGGTAAGCCCAAACCAAGCAGCATCACCCTTAGCCGCCTTCATCCTCAGAACGCAACGCCAAGGCATTCCCTCCACTCAACAGGCGCGTCTTGCTCCGCGGCAGCCTTTTTCGCACCTTCATCAGCAAGAGTATTCCATTCGCGTGGGATCTTCCAGAACTGGATGGCCAAGCCTTCGCGGTGAGCCTTCGCGTACTCCTCCAAGAGCGTCTCCCACAAATCTTTGTTCTTGACATTTGCACCGACACTTCCCGTCTTATCTTTTGTCCTCCAACCGTTTCGCACCCAAGATTTCGCCCACTTCGTCGAACCCTCCACGACGTACTCTGAGTCAGTAGCGATGACAACTGTGCTAAAGCCCTCGCCTGTCCAATGTCGGAAACGCAGGGCGGCGATGACGGCCCGCAGCTCGGCCCGGTTGCTGCTCTGGATGCCTTCATCGCCCAAAGGACCCTGCTTTTCCAGACGACCCGAGACCACGAGCGGTTGGCCTTCAATATTCAGCCCCTGGAAAAACGCCCACCCGGCCTTCGGATTGGCTTGGCCGTTGTTGAGGCATGCCCCGTCAGTCATGACGAGAAGCATGGAATTATCGTTGGGGTACGTGCATCTGAGATGAGACCACGGTCCCGCATGGTTAGCCAAGCACGAGAAAGTAGGCGACGAAAAAGCCAAAGCGTTTACCTGACGATGTTCATGAAGCGGAACCTGCCGCGAAACAGCTCCATCGGTGGTAGGGGGCTAGTAGTGGGAGGTCTAAACTTGGAGGGGTAGACCAGACCAGTGCCAGCCAAATCGTGGTCGTCATCATCGTTCTTGTCATCCTCAAGTACGTCGTCCATGAAGCTGTAGTCGCTGCAACATTTACCGCATTGCACCAATCCGTGCGGTCCACAGACAAGTCGACCGTTTGGCAGCTCACACGGGCCTTCATCGTCATCGCTGCTGCTGTATCCGAGTGGGATCAGGCCCTGGGCGAGATACCAACCGCGAGGCATAATGGGACGTCTGTTATCTGCCTGTTTGTGTTGCAGTTTGTGGTGCAGTTTGTGTGTACTGTTTATGCTGAGGTCCATCGCCTCACCAGCTGATAATCTCAGTCTCGAGTGGAACTTGAGGGGGCAAGGTGGGGCCACTAGGAGGGGGGGCCGCCGTTCCACAGACCAATAAGAGGCAGGTATTTTCAAAGGTGGGGCAGAAGACATTTTTTCACTTCAATCCTCGATCCTGAAGGCACTCCCGCTGAAGAGAGCTACGTACCTTACCCGTTCGGACTCGGTGTTAGGCTTTTACTTTGTCCGTATTATTTGTATGAAACGAAGACACTGGTGAGCGGACCTGTTTTTTCTTTTTTTGAATTGAAGAGTTGATGATACGACACTAGAATGCGGGGAGGCAATGCGATGGGGGCCTGCCATTCTCCCACCTACACCACATCGACTGGTTGGGTTTATGTACACATCTGCATTATATTTCGGATTTTAGCTTCACACTGCATTTTTTTCCGTCGAACTATTTTTGTAATAGGACGCAAAATGTCAGAGAAAGAAATAGGGCAATGTTTTAACTACATGAAAAGGGTGCAATAAACGAGCATCACGGCTAAGAGCTTTTATTAGGAGACTCACATGCTAAGCTAAGGATACCGACTGGTGCAATGCAGCACAGCAGAGTTGTCCCCACGCTCTCTAGAGTTATATTTTTGCAACGACTTTGCGATTTCCGGATTCCTGCCTCCACCTAACCATTCTCCCCCATTTACTAGTTACTGTAGGTTTTCATGCTCTCAACTCTGACCCCGCTACTACAGGGCCTCGCACCCATGAGCAGGAGCCGCTTGGTGGATCTTCCCCCCGAACTGGTCGTCCAGATCGCGTGGGCGACCGGAAACTCTGCTGATTGTAGCCGCTTTGCCCGAGCCAACCGCCGACTTTTTTTTCTTTTAGAACCTCACCTCTTTCGCCTTGATGTTCGCTTGACCAGGGGTGCCCGCCAATCCAAGGCCCTCAACTGGGCTCTGTCGCGCCGCAACTACCGCATCAGCCAAGAAGCAAGATTGCGCATCGTCAAAAAGTCGATTCAGGGCGGCGCCAATGTAAACATTCCTCTTCGCGACCCTTGGGCGGCGCATCAACCACCCCGTCGACCTGCGAGCTGGCCGCCTCTCCGCCTTGCCGCCGATCGGGACGACATCGAGCTCGCCAAAGTTTTGGTCGACGCTGGAGCCCATGTCAATGCGGGTGACGCCAACGGCAACACTGCTCTGATGCGGGCGATTGAGCGCGGAAGCGACTCGGTGATGGAATTCCTGGTTCAGCACCCAGACCAGGATCTGCAGCGCCGCTCGTCCCACGGCGATACCATGCTCACCGCCGCCGTGCGTGCCTCCAATCTGGCCGCCGCAAGACTGCTTCTCCCGCGGGCCGACCCAAACGAACACAACGCAAATGGAAGAAGTGCGCTCTTCCTCGCCGTGTCTAGAAGTGAGACGGACATGGTTTCGTTGCTGTTGTCGGACGCGCGCTTGCAGCCCGAGCTGACAAACATTCTCCCACTCTCCATGAGCGATTCGCCAATTACCGCATTTGCATTCGCCTGCGGACTGGATAATCTCGATATTGTAGAAATGCTGCACGATGACGATCGGGTCCATGTGGACTTGGGCGAAGCTAGCGCGGCGGTCCGTAGAGCGTGGAACAAGGGCGAAAATATCGAGTTTCTCCTTCGTTCCAAAAAGTCTCGATGCGCGCGACTCGAGATTTTTCGTCTGGCTTGCGAGAAGGGACAAGTTGGGCTCGCCAAGGAAGCACTACAACTCGCTGGCGATGCGGAACAGACGAGCTGCCTGAAGTGGCTTGAGGCAGCCCAGGGAGACGGCCTGGAGGAGGTTAGAAGAATGGTCAGAGATAAATGGCGGCATGGTACGTCTCAGAGGAAAAGAAAAGCCGAAATTGCTCTATCAAGGGGTCAGAGCTGATACTGCGGTGCCCTGCAGACCTTGGTCACGATGATGTGCAACTTTCGTCGAGGTAAATTTGATGTGTTGGCTGGGCTGGTCTCGCTTAGATTTACTTCATCTCAACGATCCCTCTGCTGTCGAGACTCTCTTTTTCCTCCGTCTTGTGGGTGGTCGGTGTTGTCATCCTGCAGAGGGGTCGCGTTTGTGTAACGTGCAGCGAACAGGTCATTGGCTGCCTGCTGACAAAACCACCCACCATTTGTTTGCTCCAAGCAATCGCGTCGAGGCATCAAGGGCGCAAACTTCACAACACCGCGCAAAAATCAAGGGCTGTATAATAACTCTTCCTTTCATTCTGTTGCTTTTCCGTTCAACTCTCTCCTGCAATTGTTTCTTCCAAGGCTTCTGCGACACACCTTCGAATCTGCTACGAACACACCACCTCAAGCATGGCTAACGCTGGTCTACTACAACTCCCCCCAGAGATACTGTTCAACATCGCAGATCACGTCGACAATCTCGAAAGTATCAGAAACCTTTGTTTGGTCAACAAAAAGTCGTTCTCTCTCTTGGAGGGCCGTCTTTACCGACACGATGTTTTGACAGCTGTCCGCGGCAGCCAGGCTCTGAGATGGACACTCCGAGGTTGCAATCTCGATACTGCCAGCAAGGTCCGCATCGCCAACAAGTCAATTGCAGCGGGTGCAAGTCTTGACTTTTGTGTTGAAATCGAGCTGCCGCCAAGCAGTATAGCGATTTCCCGCAGCTCGTGGCCTCCCAAATTCGCAAGCAGCGACTCTGCGACACCTGCTGGTGCTGCGGCAGCCTCTAATTGCATCCCTTTGATCCAAACGTTTCTAGAGGCTGGCGACGGCATCAATAGAAAAGGTCGGAATGGCCTCAGACCTATTTATCTTGCTGTAAGCAGATGCTGCACAGATGCTGTTCGATATCTTCTTGACCAGTCAGGGATCCGCTTGGGCCCTGCGGAGCCGTACTTGGATACACTACTCTCTGTCGCCGTCCAGATCCCATCTATCGAGATTGCAGAGATGCTCTTGCCCCGGGTAGACCCAAATCAGTACCAAATGGTCAAGCACATTCCGCTGTACATGGCCATCGACAAGGGAGACTACGAAATGGTTTCTCTGCTCCTTTCGAGCACTGACTTGCGCTTGAACGACGTAGAGATGAGCCAATACATGTATCCTTATAGCGGCGCCATGGTAGACTTGCCGAGGACACCATTCGCACATGCCTGCAATCGAAGCTCTTTGAAGATTGTGCAGCTGCTACATGACGATAGCCGGGTAGATGTCGATATATGCATATATGGAAAGCCCCCGATCTCATGCGCCATCGGGCAAGGGGATCACGGCATTCTCAATTTTCTCCTACGATCCGAAAAAAGTACAACTGCCAGAGCCTATGCATTTGGTTGGTCGTGCAAACACCAGCAGCCCGAGCTTGCATTACAAGTAATACAATTTGCCGGTGACAGCGACAAGAAACACGCCAAGAAATGGATCAGATATGCAGAAAAAGGAAAGCTCCATTCATTGGTTGAGGAGATTCGTAAGAAATGGAGGGATGCATAGGAATGTTGTATCTTGTTGAGGCAATGCGAACACAACCATTTGGGGGAAAGCAAATCCCGTCGCACATCACTTCTGACTCTTTCAGTAGCCCAGATCCTCTAAATCTTTTGTCACTTATGGAGACTGCAGAATAGCTATGAGACAGGCAAGATCACATAAGACGAATTGCTAAAGGCTAGTAGCAACCAACTCAAGCCCAGAAACGGTAACCACTGCGAATGTATGCGGTCAGAACTGGATAAATATGACATGTAAGGTATCACTGCATACCGGCGACTGACTCTGTCAATGCAACTCGATTGTGCTCTCTGACAATGCATGTAATGCCCACAATGTGCCGGGCCTCTGTTTTGTGTACCGAAGTTCCTGCCGGCAAGTTCCGCTCTCCCGCAGATCTGTATAAAAAGAATTAGCGTCTGTCCCCCACATTCCATCTGACCACTTTAGTAAATCAGGTGTAATTGTAACTTTTGGCATTTGATTCGTGGAATTTTTCAGCCGTTGACCCCCATGCCGGGCAAACCGGCGGGTTCGCCGTGCACCGACAGGGGATCGTCGGTAAACAATCTGGGGAAGTGAAACGCCACGTTTTTGTATTATCACAAGTTGTAAGGCGAGGGATTTAAGCTTTAGAGCAAATAGGCGACGGGTATTTCGAATATATAAAGTAGATGATAACTTCCTTCTTAAATAGCTTCAGCCGACTATCATCACCAATCTAGCAAGCATTTTATCCTGACAACAAAACGAAAATGTATCAACGGCTTTTTGTTGCCCTCGCGGCAGCTGCTCAAGCCTTTTCTGTGGCCTCTGCCGAGCAGAGCATTGTTCCTGGTAAAGCTTTTGATCGCATTGCAATTTTCTTCTTTGAGAATCAGGACTATGACAAGTCCTACGGTGATTGTACGTACCCTACAGCCAAATCGACCCTCCAGATGTCACCTCACCGTGGCGATGAAATATTTGCCTTGGCGTATTTTCTAACTTATTTTAGCAAACTTTAAATGGTTTCGCTCCAAGGGCATCTCTCTCACCAATTATATGGCCGCCACTCACCCTTCCATGGGCAACTACATGGCTAGCATCGCCGGTGATTACTTTGGCATGGACGACGACGACGATGACATGATTGCACCCAAGAATGTTTTCACCGTCATTGATCTCCTCGAGTCAAAGAACATCTCCTGGGCCCACTACATGGAAGATATGCCCTACACTGGCTTCCAGGGCGGCGAGTGGAAGAACCGCAAGAATGGCCGAAATGACTACGTCCGCAAGCACAACCCGGCTATTCTTCACGAGAGCGTGACCAAGGATCCCTCGCGACTGGCGCTGGTGAAGAACATGTCGCTCACCGATACTCGCCGTTCTGAATTCCACAAAGACCTTGCCGCAGACAAGCTGCCCCAGTGGATGTTCATCACCCCCAACATGACCTCCGACGGCCACGACACGGACGTGAGAACCTCTGGCAAATGGTGTCGCTACTTCCTGGAGCCACTTCTGAAGGATCCCAAATTTACCAAGAACACGCTGATTTTCCTCACCTGGGACGAAACCGACACGTACGAGGGCCGCAACCGAGTCTTGGGCATCCTGCTCGGAGACGTCATCCCCAAGGAACTCCAGGGCACCTCTGACGATAGCTTCTACAACCACTACTCCCAAATCTCCACCGTCTCTGCCAACTGGGGCCTCCCTACCCTGGGACGCTGGGACGTCGGCGCCAACGTCTTCAAGTGGGTGGCCGAGAAGACGGGCGACAAGCTGCGCGCCTGGGACAGCAAGTCCGAGTTCAAGCAACACCTGTGGAATGGCTCGTACGCGGGCTACTTCAACACGCACGCCAAGAAGAAGATTCCGAAGCCGAACCTGGATCTGAACTCCCCGGCCTCTGGCAGACCGATTTTGCAGGCGATCAAGGACTCGTGGAAGGACAGCAGCGCTCCGACATACTATGAGGATACCATCAAGGTGGGCGATGATCGAAACCCTCCCAAGGGCTACAAGCCTTGAGAGATAGAAATAGATATAAGTATTAGGATGAATCATGATGAAGCTAGTGAAATTATCTTTCTGCCAATTATTTCCGAACACGAGCCGCCACTGTCCCTCAATCTGTCATAGAATGCTGGCTGCTCTGCACATCGTGGCCAGCTCTTTTGAGTTTGAAGGTTAAAATTCTCACTGTAGATATCTTTAAAAAGCAGTAGGATAATTTACGATTTCCTGTGCTGATCCAAGCGCAGGGAGCAAGACAGGTGGTAGCCCTCAAAGACCACCCTTGACATGGTGACGGCGGCGACTTTCGCTGTCAAGTTGAAAGAAAACTACGCTGCTGGCGATACATATGCAAAAGATATTACGTAATGCTATTACCAGTGTTTCAATATTGAATGCGGGGATAAATGCGATGGATTGAGCGATTGGGCTGCAAGCCCAGCTTGAGGATGGGCAAACAGACCGACTCCAAGTGGTAGAGGCATATGTAGAGCAGAACGGAGTCCACCTTTACAGCGGCCAAACATAGAATGTGCAGCGGGTTATCCTAAATTTAAGCCATGGAATGAGCGAGAATCTTGCCTGTTGTGGCTCCGCACGCCGTAGCCATGTGATTGCACGGCTCCGTTTGCACGCCCGGATGCTGGCTTAACTGCGATTCTTCGCAACGTATAATTAGCCTCAATGCTTATATTAAACTTCTCTCCGGGCTCATCTACTGTTACCTTCTGATGCAATTCCTGGATAAGAAACACGAGAATCTCTCCTCTCCGCTCCTTCTCGTACCATTACGGGGCTGCCGTTCTGCAGCTTCAGGCGCATCGTGCTCTTGCAATAGCAAGCCAGGCCATTGCCTCACTGCCCAAACATATTGCAACCTGTGCTCTGCTTCTCCAGCAGCAACTACACAATGGCCGACGGAGGCCGAATGTCGCTACTTGTGCTCCCGAACGAAATGTTAATGGCCATTGGCAAATACCTCGACACGCCGAGAGCCGTTAGAAACTTTGCAATTACCAACCGTCGGCTTTTGATCCTTATTGAGCCGCTGCTCTTCAATCAATTCGCTACATTTTGGCGAGCACGACCCGAAGCGCTGGAGGGGCTGCTGCTCTCCTGCCGTTTTGACAACGCTACCAAGCTTGCTGTCCTCGATAAGGTCCATAAGCTTCAAGTTATCCCCCTTCCTTACCCCAATCCTGGTATCCATCCTGAAAACATTATCAGAACAGCTGTGGGAACGGGCTGTATACCATTGGTTAAGCGATTCCTCGATGCTGGTGCAAATGTCAATCAACGCGCCAGGGGTCATGGCAGTCCGCTACGGCGCGCAGTCGAGACCAATGATGGAAAAATGGTTGCCTGGCTGCTCCGCAAGCGAGGCATCAAGTTGCACGACGACAACGAAGCTCTATTAACTGTTGCGGCCCGCTCATCGGCAATCGTGGCGGCCAGAGCTCTGATTAGACACGCAGTGAAACACTCGTGTAAGCGAATAAGCGACGACAGCACAATGAAGACGGCAGTATTGGAACAAAACGAAAAACTGGTCAAATTACTACTTACGTACGACAAAATCAACTACAATAAGTACGACGATGAGCGCGATTGTATAACACCTTATGACTCTCGATCTTATGCAGCGAAATCTCCTTTCGAAATTGCATGCTCAAGCGATAACTTGGAAATCTTGAAGGTGCTTTGTAATCATGGTACAGCAGAACTCGACCGTGAGCAATACAGAAATCAGAATGTCTCTTCTGGATTGCTGGATGTTGGGCAAGTTAAGCATATTCAACTCGCAGTTGAGTCTGGCAAGCTCAGAAACGCAGAATTTCTGCATCATTTCGTGCAACAGCAGCAGCGCGAGGACGCTGCCTTTGAGCGCGCCTGCCGGCTTGGTGACGCCCCTGGCGCTGTAGACGTTCTGGAGCGAGCCAAGTTGGGCCACTGGCGAATGAGAGTTTGGATGAAAATTGCGCGATATTGTCGAAATGCTGGGTTGGGCCTCCTGGTGTGTGCGCGAGGCGTGGCATGAGTCGCAAACCCTGCGCGACAGTTTCTACGCACTGCAGAGCCGACAACGCCGACTCGGAAGGATATGCGTCAGCGGCAAGCATTCAATAGAAAAATGGAACGAGATAAAGAATTACATGAGTAACAAAGATGGTTGACATGACACAAGAATTAAAGCGATTTTAGGGAAGGCCTCCAAATCCAGAGGGGACAGTCAGGAGCGCAATGGCAAGGGAACACAGCGGGCGACATAATGAAAAATCGACTATATTTTGCTTTAAATAGTGTATTATGACAAAGATTCTCTTTATGCAGATCATGAAGTGCTTGCAAGTCAACAATTTCTTCTCCCTCTCTTCATTCACTAGATGGTACCAGGTAGCCAGTAGCCAGCAACTGTGTTCGCGCTCTGGTCATCTCCGTTCTCACTATTGCGCATTTCAAATCACTTCTGAGTTGAATAATATATAGCCTTTTTTTAAGAGACTTTTGGTCGTATTTCAAGCTGAATTTTCACTGGTGCATCTAATTCAATGGCCCAAGAGAACAATCATCGCGACCAGCTCTTTCGCAGGTGTCTGCAGCTACTAGGTACATGCGCATGCGGATGGACGACCGAACAGAATAAGAGCTTCACTGCTCCGACAAGTCCAGCCTGTGCTGTACTAATGTAGTTTGTCACGTATTTCCAAGACTGGAATTTCAGTTGAATTTGTAGGTAAGAACAAAAATATTTACTTCACTCCTGTAGTCTTTTCTTTACAATTATCAATGTCCCTTGTACGCCTAATCTCAGCGTCTCTTTCCCCTTCTCTACACCTGCATCGTGCAACAGCCGTTCAATATTTCTGCGCAGTATCTTGACAATATCCCGGTCAGTGCCAGCAGCGCCCGGATGAGCTTGGTACCATCGTACCAAGGAGCTCTCACTAGATATAGCTTGCTCCAGTGTATCCAAGTCCACATCTATTGCTTTCATGAAATCCTCGTCCTCAGCTTCCCACTCCTTTCGAAAAAGCGTGCTGCTGTCGAATGCGCGCAATGGCTGCGGCAGCGTCCAAGGAAGCGGAAGGTCGACGTAGCGATTCCGTTCTAAGTGGTTACCAGGCATAAAATATGGTTGCAAGTTGCTCTCGATGTATTCATCCATGGCGCTCTGGATGGCGAGGGCGTTAGGCGTGGACGCGTGGGCGCGGTCGTAGCTGCTTGTCCAGAGGGCCACACTGCCGCCAGGCTTTAAGACACGAAGTGCAGCCGCCCAGAAGCGTGGCATATCGAACCAGTGAGCGGCGTTAGCGGCCGTGATAAGATCAACGCTACTGTCGGCAACGGACGGCGACAGGTCGCACCCGAGATCTTCGGCCGTGGAAATGTCGAAGCGGATTCGCTCAGCAGTCTGTGTGACGCCACCGAGTGAGCGAGCGGTCGCAATCATGCCGGCCGAAGGGTCGATACCAATCGCCTGAAGAAAGGATGGAGCGAGCGAGCGCGCAGCCGAGCCAGGGCCGCAACCAACATCAAGCAGGAAATCTAGCATACCGCCAGTTGACGTGTGGCGGTCTAGTATGGCTTGGTACAGGCGTGGGCTGAACTCGCGGCGAGTTTTGGCATAGGTTTCGCATTGCTCTTTACTATAGAATCTGAAAGTCTTCTCGTTCACGTCCGGAATTGCGGGATAAAAGGGGCCACCGGCAGGCATGATGTTCGCTGCCTTACTCGGACAAGAGATGTATGCTGCGTCGCGAATTCAAGCGAAGTGTGTCTGTTTCTTAACTCTTGAACAATCCAAAATAAAGAGACAAGATTGGTGAGCGTTGAAGGTATGTTGAGACTGCCTGCATCTACTGCAATGTAACTTTGATGAGGTAATGTCTATGTTTAAATGCTGGCGGAGGCGGTCAGCTGCCTAGGAGAGCTGCGGCTGTATTCAGACATGATCTGAACAAAGCAAAGAAAGTGGCATACTCTGAAAGGAGAGGGGTGCTTCGGAAAAAATCACCCGTGCATCCGGCGGGTGCGACATGCATTGTTTCGCCTCAGCTTCTATACGACATGCATTGTCTTGCCTCAGCTTCAACATTACCCCGCAACTAAAACGACAGGAAATAAGAAGCCGATCAATAACGCATGCTGTCAGTATCGTCAAATTCTTTAAATTAGTAGTATATAAATGTGTTTACAGCTCTTGAAGGTCAGCTCTGGGGTAATTCCTTCGGTGCATTATTTCTCTCAATCGTATTGCAAATAATCAGCACCATGGCTGCCACCGACTACATCTGTGCTGCGAACCTCGAGCTCGATGAACTCGCAGGGGTGCCGATTCTCGACTATGATCAGGCCAAGTCGCCAGTGGGCAGGGTCGCCTTTGTGTCCGCGCTACGTCAGGCACTTATAGACATCGGCTTCTTCTACCTTAAAAATCCGCCAGTTCCGAAGCAGGTGTTGGATGACTTTGTTGACAGGGCTACTGCTCTCTGCAACCTCCCGCTAGAGAAAAAGTTGAAGATTGACATGAGCAACAGTAAACATTTTCTGGGCTACAGCAGAGCTGGCCACGAGAGAACGGGCGCGCGACGAGACAACAGAGAAATATTTGATGTAAGTGAGACTTATTTATGAGAGAGTCAGCTAGACTGGCTGTCTTGTTGTATTTGATGCTGATATGCAGAAGTTTCTCACTGAGCTCCCACCGCCAACACCTGAGATGCCAGCATATCTCAACGTTCAAGGGCCCAGTCAGGTCAGTACCGCATGACTTGCTATCTGAAGGGGAATCCAATTGGCACATCAATAGATCGAACTAATGCACGCAGCAGTGGCCAGACGAAGAAGACGCACCAGGCTTTCGCCAGGCAGCCCAGGCATATCTGAGTTCGATGGGGGAACTGGGTCGCACAATGATACAACTCGTGGCTGAAGCGTTGGATGTTAATCCGTCAGCCATGGACAGGTTCTTTTACGAGGAAACGCCCAGGAACAAGTTATCTGTGGCCAGATATTGCGTGCCAGAAGAAGTACCAAGCATACCTGGGCATATAGTTAAATATGGTTATTTAGGGAGCCGTAACCATAACCACGAATAACCATCAAACTCAGAACTATAACTGGTTATAACCATATAACCATATTATAACCATATTTAGCGAGGGGCATTATATAATCTAAATCCACTCAATTACATCTAATATCTAATCATCTATATTATCGTCTTCATCTATCGCCGATACCTCTATTAGTAGGCCCATTCCACTCAGCTTAGAAGGCTTAATATAACCTTCTTATATCTAACTGCCAATACATTCAATTCTCTAGATATTATGGTAAGACAGACTAAGCCTATCCCATAAATAAGTCCTTCTAGACCTAGAAAATGCCCTCTTAGGCTCTAATAATTCGGCTAGAATGGACAATAGAGTTATAGCCATACGATATAGCTAGGGATAGCGCGATTTCTACTCACTACAAGTCCACCAGTCAAGTAGGCTACAGTCTATCCAGAAAGTTAGCAACTTAATGAAGGCGCTAAAATCATCATCATCTCTTATATCAACTATAATAACTTCTATATCCTTCATAAGTAAGTCTAACTCAAGGCCATACTGTTAGGAGGTTATTACTAGTAGAGGCGATAGCAATAATATAATTTCATCTAAATCAACCTACGTTACACTAAAGCTTGACTCCTATAGCACTTTTACGGCCGTAATAGCGGGTTCCACCTAGGAAGTTAGCCAGTTTTTCCAGATATATACCACTCTATAGGAAGGATTAAGAAGAAGAGCCACAGTATAGACCGGCATCTCGTTAGTCAGATTATAATATTTATTCAGCACAAACCAACCCATCTCAATAGCCCAGACTATTTAAGGGTCTCGGTGGTCTTCTTAGGAGTAGTATACCTTATTTCTCTTGTAATAGGCAAGAAGAGCATCTATTAGAGACAGTAACTACGATATTAACGATTTCTCCCCCTTTACATAGAGTATTATAGAAGCAAATAGTTAGAGGAATGTACGGGTCTTATTAAGGAAATCCTAGTCCTAAATATTAAGGCGATTATTACCTAGAACTACTTTATAGTCCGTCATAAAAGCTTTAATCTCGGCTTACTTTATGATAGCTCTATCTATAACTAGATACTAGGAGGACTATTAGGTTCTATTATTAATACTAAGCTAAAGACTGACACTATTATCCCAAATATCCATATAAAGGGATAAACTTCAAAGCCAAACGGCTAGTTTATATAGCTTGCGAAGGGGGGTTAAGCCCTAGATACTAGAGAACTCATTATTGCCAGTATTAAGGCCATCCCAGCCATCTAGGCAGTAAGCATGCTCGTGGCCAGCCTTGCTCCTATACCGCTCACTTGATAGCGTACGAGCTGCTCGCTATTTGTTCTTCTAGGAGTTAAGGACATCTAAAAAGCGTACTATTAGTTCTTCCCCAGAGACATCCGCCACAGATTCCAAGACGGCAAGAAGAGCTTCCCGCGATAATACTAGTAAAAATACCTAGAGCGAGAGATAGATAATATAGGCTATATATCTAATACGACATTATCTGGCGTTAAACTAGATCTAATACTTAGTTAATAAGCGAGACTACATCACCTCTAAACAGGTATTATTTAAGGTTACATTATTACTAGTATACCATCCTAGGTTCAACTAAATATTGAATTCTTTAATAACCTAAAGAATTAAGCTAGCCTACTTCTCGCTACTATAGGAATAACAGTATTCCAGTAATCCTAATAGGGCCTTCTATAGCTAGCCC